>JAMQGT020002148.1:0-13747 GCA_024447675.2 Pterophyllum scalare | reverse complement strand
GGTATGCCCTGTCTTGGTTCAGTTACGTATTGCTTGGGGTAATTATGAACTGCTGAGCTGAAAATGAGTACTTAATGGTAACATGGGTAGTTTTGGTGGGTGTCTATCTCCCTCTTCTCGCTGCTCTAACTCTCTGACCTCCCCTCCTCCAAGCGCTACCCCCCTCTGTGATTTCCCATGGGTTTCCAATTCATTCAATTAAGTGAACACCCAAATACCATATGCTTAAAGATTGTTTTTTCTCAATTGAACACAAATCAGCCAGGCAGCTGCATCAAGGAAACACTCATCAATACACAAAAAGTTAAATATAAGATGTAAACTTGTTGATAATTCAGCTCCCCCACCTTCAACTCTCCAACTCTACACTGTTGAAGAAATCCCACTGGAAACATCAAAGCATCAAAAATCAAATCTTATGAAAAAAAAGTGAATGAGGGGAGGGCAAGAGGGAGGGTCGGAAAAGTAAAGCGGTGAAAAGGAGGGAGGAGTAGCACGTCACCATCAGAAGTTGTTCTGCGCCATAATTCAGCTTTGTTTTCTCTACATAAAAGTCTCCTACATTTGCGCCTACAGCATCACATTGGGCCAAGAGAAATGAGGTAAACACAACATTGCAAAAGACGCTCGGCATTCTTTCGCTTTTGTACTTGTGGGTCTCGTGAAAGCGCAACGGACACAAAATAGGGAACAAAGGGGGCAGTGTGGATGAAGGCACTATCTCTGACATCCCCAGCACTTTGAACAACTTGTCAGCGCAGACACTGAAGCAACTGCATTCTGTCACATTTGTGTACAAACCCCTTGAAAGGGCTTGCTGACCTACCCATATCCCTTTATTGGGGTTCAAATGGCAAGAGGCATTCATTGTGTCTGGGAGAGTTCATTAAATTCATTGGTTTGACCTGTTATTTCTAGGCCAAAAGTCTGCTGATTTGGAAAAATGTGAGTCAGTCATACGTAATAGCCTGCTGACCTCCACAAAGTAACAAACCCTTTTGAAGAACCTTTATATGAATAGGGTCAAAGGGAACGTTTGAGACATATCTATAGCAGAACCAATGGATTTACATCAAAAGGAAATTTGAAATCATCCAAAGATATTTAGAGAGTTAATGGTTTGTCTAATAATAATTCTGAGCACAGCACGATTTCTAATTATTTTTCATTTATGAGGAGAGTGTGAGGATTGGGGAAACTTTGACACTGAACAGCACAATTTGAAAATTCATTAGTGAGCAAATGCTTTGTATATTGGATATTGGAGCAAGCAACAAAGTTGGCGGAAGTCAAAAGGTTCAGGGAAAAGTACGCTTGACCATTTTAGTTCCCATAGCATCATCACATTTAGATGTAAATGGGCCCATTTCTGAGGCCAGGCTGCCAAGTTAGCATCAATTTCTTGGGGTTTTTGTTGTCAAAATAGGCGAGGGACCATAGCATGTATTTATTTTTATTTATAGTATGTGTTGTTTTTTTTTAACTGAAGAATTCTAATTATTTTAGATTACAGCGTAGGGAAGAAAAATAAGATCTGCTTTATCTATTGTATTTCTCACAGGATTTATGTGGCTCATGGTTTAGTCTTGTAACTTGGCCCTTTCACATTCTTTTCACTAGATATGACAGTATATATAGTGATTGACATAAAAGGTTTAATGGAGTTGTAGTGTCAACAGTATTAAAATTTGCAAACCACTAATCAGTAAAGTGCATCAAAAAATCGGGGAAAAGTATTGGACAGCGATTTTTGAGGCTCTATGAAAACATTTACTTGTATTTTAACTTTTAGTTGAATTTAAATATGTTCACCACAGATGCTCAAAAAAGTTTATTGTTGGTGGGGAGATTAAGCATGTCGTAGTTTTATGGTTTTTCTTTCTTCTTCTTTTTGGTTTTTGTTGGTTCTCTTTTATGTTTCTTTTTTAACTTTTGTCCTCGTTCCCCTTAACTGGCATATCCTTAGGCAGGACAGAAAATACATCACAGTCCACTTCATAAAGATAAAGGTAAATAACCTTTGCAATTTCTGTTTTGAAAAGTGTATTAATAAATAGATTATTCATCACTAAATAATCCAGCATTCACAACAATTTATAACTGCACCAATCACAGTGTGGCTGTCAGTGAAACTGTCTGCATAGCCAGCTGTGTGGAGACAGCAGAGCTTTGATGGCGCACCTAGCAACAGCATTTGACCTGGACTCAAACAGATCAGAGAGGCTCTACACGTCTGACTACGGGATGGATTCCACAAGCAGATTTACCATCAGGGAAGAACCAAACTTTTTAGTATGTCATCAACAAATCCGCTGCTTTACTGTGCTCTCTAATTACAAACATATGTATAACAGTTGTGTATATTTGTGTGTTTCCAGCTGGTGCAGTTCCATACTTTTTGCAATTTTTACTTCATTTTATTTCATGGATTTACCTTACCTTGTTGAAGTGACATTTATGTGCACACACTAATGCCTATGATCATCCCCATATTAATCCACCATGGAGTTTTCTGGGAGATTTGCTGGATGCACCTCAGGGAGTTGCAGCTACTTGTGTCAGCCTGATGTATGTCAGGTCATTGGTCATATTTACAAAACACAGAGATGAATCAGTGCGCACGTCTGCTTTTCTGTGTAAGAGTTATAAAACTGAACTGAGAATTTGTATCAAACATAAATTTTAAACTCCCATCAGATTTGATCCTGCAAATTAAATATACTAATGAGCAACCCAACCATGCAGGCTTGGATTGTGGCTGAATATCAGACATTTATCCAGCATCTCATGACAAAGACTGTGCTCAGGTCATTGATGACTGGAGCGTTGAGTATAAAGCAATCAGAAAGCACATTAAAAATCACAGATAAAATAATTATGAAGGCAGGGACAGCAAGTTATACTAAATTCTGAAAGTTTTTTATAACATTAAAAATACTTTTGTTTTGGTTACTATGTATTTGCTTTAAATTGGAATTTGCTAACGTGTAAGAGAGCAAGGTAAGAAGGAAGGGCTTTATATCAGCCAATAATGAGTTTACATTTCCACCACAAATACCACAGTCTCCCACACATGCATTTTAACCACTTTCATTGGCTGATGTCATCCCTGTTTAACTTGTTTTCTTTCTTTCTTTCTTTTTTTTCTTTTTGCTTCACTCAGCTTAATCATCAGCCCTTCTAGACTGGACTAAAATAAACAAACTGAGTAAAAGGAAAAGAAAATCACAATACCATTAAAACAACAACAACAAAAAAACAGCATTCATACACAGTTATTTGTAATAATGGTCTCATCTTTAGAGGGATCTGAAGCTACTGCTGCCTACAATATTATTTAAAGGTGCTGACTAGGATAGTTGGTGCAGCTGTAAGCTTTAATTCAAGCTGTAAAAAGGTGGTGTACTTGTACCTGTGTGCACATGAAACTGATTTACAGTGATACGTTTCTGGCAGAGCTTTTGGATTTAATCTTTGATGTTTCTAGGAATATTAACTTTACATCAGTAAGGGTGGTCAAGGTTATACGTGTCAGTGGTGGGACAGAGACACCAGAAAGAAAACACCACCATTTTCAGGCTCGCAAAACAAGAAAAATTCATCGGCTCTGACTGTATTTTGACACAGTTCTGATCCTGGTCGCTTCTGAAAGTGAATCCTTTAAAAATTACTTTTAAAAAAAAGTATATGTTTGTATTGTTCTCATTGCTTTGTACATTTTTACTGTTTTTCCTGGTTTGCTCTCCTGATGCAGTGGCAATGACATTGTGAATGTGACAATGTTCACTGAGGTATCATTTTGAACATTTTGAAACAACAGTTTCTCAGGCACTGATTAAAATATAACCAGATGTCACCTAATGTACAAACCGCTCTTAGGAACAAAACATTCATTTATGAAACGATAAAAATATATATATTTTTAAAACTGTACATCTGAAAATGATTTCCTGTGAGCTGAGAATGGAATGCTCATTTGGCAGTTTCTTGTAACTTTAGGTAAAGGTGCAACTTGATCTGTTTAATTGTGAGGTCAGGCTGAGTAAAGCTGTGCTTATACATAATTATCATCTTCAAATATTAACTTAAATGTCACCTCACATCAAGATAATCACTGATAGGCCTCTAATTTTTTCAAATTTCAATTATTCTATTTGCATTAAAAAAAAATAAAAACACAATACTTATATTTTCAACAGTATATTTAACACATAACTTCTCTGGCCCGGTCAAGTCCAAATTCACCTGTAGAGCCTTATATCTGTCACATTATAGTACCTTGACTGACAGCATCTCTTTGTCTGTCTCCCTCTCTCTCTTAAGGATTCATTAGTCCCTATAGACCCCAGCAGCCTAAACATATTGCACCATTCAGCTGGTACTTATGTGTCATCTGTTATCTATTGGACTGGTGTTTCTGGTGAGCATATGAATGATAATCAGGCCTTTGTGTGTCCATAGAGGTGCAGCAGGATCTGCAGCCTGTGATGTTGCCTCAGGGGGAGATTAGGAGGGGCAGCCGGCCCTCTGTGTCACGTCGACAGTCACAGCGCCCATCCGCGGCTGGGCCAAACCCCACTGGGACCTTAAATCCTGTTACACTGTCAGCTAAAACCATCATTTGTATTAGAGATGTGTGGGTGTTTAAGTGTGTGTACATATTAAGTGAGGGGGGATAGTGTCTTAAACTATGAATTATTCATACCAAAAAGAAAAGGAGATATTGACTACATCTCCATAAACAGACTGCTCTCTTTATGTCATCAGGCACGAGATCTTTGGGTATAATTGCGTAAAAGCCCCTGAAAATGTGCTTCTCCAACGGCACAGCAGGCACTGGTCAGTGTTATCATCAGGGATGAATTTGAGTGATGGCAATTGTTCCAACTTAATATCTTATAAATAATTTACTATTTCAGGGGCATTGCTTCCCCTCCCCATCAAACATTAATATTAAGAAGCTTTACCAACCCACAGCTGCTAGTTACTGAACTCATGAAGCTATGCTGTATTAGTCTGTCTCTCTGGTTTGTGACAAAAAATAAAATAAAAAAAACAAAGAGAAAGAAAGTGCATGTGGATGTGAAGGTGGTGATGCATAAACCTTATAAGTGGCTACAGATGTATTTTTGTAGCTTGCAACTAGTGCAAAAATGAGTCGTTACAATGTGAGCAAGCTATTTTCCCTCGATTATTTATCTCAGTAACAAGTGATTATGGAGGATGAGATTCTTTGCACTTCTGGCCCGCGCCTCCAGAGGGAGGTCAAAACTATTTGTCAGTCTCCAGTTGGGATTGCAAATTAGGATGAGCTTCCCCTGCGAGAGGACCCATGAAACCTCTATTCCTATCCACAGGATGACTGCTGTACATAATTTGAAAATTAGGGCCTCTGATAACATCTTTATGTCGAGCAATGCGTCAAGCTGCCACCGCGTAGGCTGCACATCTGAGAAATGTAGATATGAGGTATAATTCTTTTGAAATCTGAAGCGATTATAGGCCTGAATTGAAAAGAAAAGACACATTTTACTCCCTTTTAAAAAAATATTTTATTTTGGGCTTTAGCGCACAATCTGGCAAGCTTTTTGTGAGTGTTCTGAGGTATGATGAAAATATGTCATCAACGTATTAACTAATTAGGAATCGTAATAAAAGCGACAGAATTGTATTTACAGGTTTCAGAGATTGCAGCAAGATTGACAGACTAGTTAATGGCTCATTCCTGGCAGGAAATGAAAGGATGGACTAATGCACGCAAAAAAAGGGGCTCTCGCGGATATAACAGGTTTTTGTCCTAATGACGAGATCTCGTTAAAGGGTTTAACTGCTCCTAATTTGTAACTACTTTAATGGCGCCACCTAATTACAGGTCTAGTTTTTTTTTTATGGAAGATTAGTGGTGTGAAGCTGAGCGCATTAAGCCTCTTTCATGAGGAGAGAACAGATAGCATCACACCGTCATGTGGCTGTGTTGTGTGGAGCTGAAGGACTAATTCCCTGGACGTGACAATTTATGGAAAATGATGCTTAAAGCAGAATACATGTAAACAATAAACCGACAACAAGGAACCCTTCTTTCTGTCAGTAATAAAAACACACACACATGTCACACACATGTCAAGTAGGAACAACAGAGGAAAAAAAAGAAGAAGAAACAGGCATTGATTTTCGCTCTTTGCCATTTTTTATTTCTAGTTTAACATTATTTTGCGCTTGCTTAAGAAAGAAGTAGCTCTGCAGAAGAATAATTACAGTTCTCTATTTACTCACATATTACGGCTCCCGTCCCTTTGAAGGTCTTGTTCAGAAAGCCTTAAAGTGAAAGAAAATGTTTTCCTATTACTTAATTCAATCAGAGCGCGAGGCGGGGGCTTCACGCACAGCGCACTGGGCTCCTCTATGACAGAGTCGCCTTTGTTGGGTCTATCCGCCGCTGTCACACACTTTAATTCGACTCTCTTTCTCTCTCATTGAAAACCCTCCACAATGACATTCAATAAGGGCCGCGGAGTGAAAACCTGGTTATTTTTACATATTCTTTCCCCCGACTCGGCAGGGGCCCGAGCAAAGGAATTAATCACTGCTCTTTAACAGCACTGCCTTCAGGCAATGACTTGTCCCTTTTTTTGTGCCCAGAAATGACACATTAACCCTAAAATGGATATGCATAAACTTTACATTCAGCTGTTGCTGTTATGTTTTTTGCGCTTGGCACTGTCAATAAAGTAGACACACAGACCTGCCGGAATGCAGACACAGATAATTAAAAATAAATGGTAATAAATAATATAGGTTTGGAATAATGGGTGTTTCCTGGTGCTTTTTTTAAGCTAGAGAAATAAATAACTGCTTTGCTTCACCTTTTCCAAAATACAGACGTGATGAACTTTTGATTAAAGCTATTGCTGAGAAATTTTTCTGTAATTTACCTGCTAGAGTGAGAAATGTAAAAAACATTTAAACGTATAAGAGTGGCTCTTTACATCTACCTCTTTCTCTGGACGTTCAGACATACTTTAGACTTAAACTTAGACACACTGCTTAATGTCTAAGACAAAACTTGAATGCACACTGGCTTTCCAGAAGTGACAGAAACGTTTTCTGTCGCAAATTTAAGCTCGTCTCTATGATAAAATGAGAATGATGATAAAAGGGAGAATGGGTTGTGCCGCCTCTTGCGGCGTGGGTGGGGCTGACAAGAATAGACTACATTATGCAGTTCATTTAGTTAACAAGTGAAATAATGGGGAAGCGTGCAGTGGGAATGCCGAGAGAAAGGCACAAAACCCTATTGAGAGCTCTTGGCCGCTTACAGCGTAACCGTCACATGGCCGAACCGAGTCCACGGCGGCTATTTAAAGGGAGGCTGTGCGCCTTCAGCACCACTTCGCTGTCCACCGCCCCGAAGAGAGCACACTGACACAACGAACGAGCACGAACGACTTAAACTTTCAAGCACGCTGAGCAACAAGTTTGCAAACATGCCGAGGTCTTTTCTCGTGGATTCCTTGATTTTAAGGGAGGCAAACGACAAAGGAAGCGAGAACAACCCACCTCTATTCCCTTACGCCGTGCACTCGCCGCACCATGCGCACGGGCTGCCAGGCTCGTGCCACTCGAGGAAAGCCGGGCTCTTGTGCTTCTGCCCGCTGTGTATGACCGCGTCCCAGCTCCATCCATCTCCACCGACACTGCCGCTTCTCAAAGCATCGTTTCCTCCCTTCAGCTCACAGTACTGCCACTCGGCTCTGTCAAGGCAACACTCTTCATCCAACAGCGTCAACCTCAGCCATGCACCGGGGATTTACCAGGCTGCATACTCAGTCCCAGACCCACGGCAGTTCCACTGCATCTCCATCGGTGAGTAGAAACTGGTTTAAGTTTCGATCTAGTGCAAAAAAAAAAAAGTACTTCATTACACTTGTTTCTATAATATTCCCGTGGCTTACAGTTTATGTTGTTTTCTCAGAAAACAGTAACGGCAAACTTCAGAGCAGCAAGCGCATGCGCACCGCTTTCACCAGCACACAACTTTTGGAGCTGGAACGAGAGTTCACCTCCAACATGTACCTCTCCAGACTGAGGCGCATTGAGATCGCCACGTACCTGAACTTGTCTGAGAAACAGGTGAAAATCTGGTTCCAGAACCGCAGAGTTAAACACAAAAAGGAGGGAAAGAGCAGCGGCCAAAGGACTGGATCACATAACTGCAAATGCTCGTCCCTGTCAACTGCAAGATGCTCGGAGGAAGAGGACGATGACATTCCCATATCTCCTTCCTCGTCAGAAAAGGAGGATGTGGACCTGTCCGTCTCCCCTGAACGCCCCCTTGACTCATTTCTGAAAGATTTTGCTCCTGATGATTTTGAATACAGCCAAAAAGAAAAGAAAAAAAAGACTGTTCCACTTGTGTTCAGTCGTTTGTACATAGACAGAGAATATTTTAAAATCAGGGGACTGCCCTGAATTATTGTATAGCTGTATACATGTTGTACGTTTTGTATGTAGTTTTTCTGAAAACAGTCGCTTGTTGTTGCCGATGATTATGGTAGGCATATTTGTAAAAACAATACCCCCGAAAAACAATAGCAACATTGTTTATGAGTATTTTGGGGAAGACAGTATTTTGTACTATACTTGGTAAATACTGGTTAGATTCATTCTATGTGGATGGAACTGTGACTTAAAATATGGAAAGCTGGAAAGAGAAATCCGCCGACACCACTCTGAAATTATATCCTCAGTGTAATTGAAAAAATATTTATTTATTTAAAAATGTTCATACTTAAATAAAATATTTCTGAGCGGTAGACTACGTTGTCCTGTGGGTTATTTTTTGTGGGGGCACCACTGAATGCGCACGGTGGCAAAGAAGAATTCCGGTTGAAGTTATTAGTTTGAGCATTACAAAAAAAAAAAAAAAAAAGAAAGAAAGAAAACGGAGGAGGAGTACAATTACAAAATTCTAAATGCTATCTAGCATTCTTTATTTAAACCAGCAAAATAGATTATATTCACCTATTAAAACTTTGGATAGCTGCGTTTTAGTAGAAACGTGCGCTTAATTCGAATTTCGGGAACTCACGCAGTTTCTGTGCAAATTAAAACACATATTTTAATTTTTTCTTGCACGACATTAAATTTGCTGAGTCTGTTCATGCTTTGGGAAGATTTTAGAGTTGCCACATAGCGCTCCTTTTCCCCCACAGAAACCCAAAACAAATTTGGTGCAACTTTTGTGTTCTGAGATTCCCAGACTGCTCTGCGCCGTACATACAGGAGAGAAAAAAAAACAGGAAAAAAAAGTTCTTGTGCATCGAAGAAGAGCACTAAGAAGGAGTAAATTAAATACTTAATAATCTTTATCACTCAGAAGTGATAAACGCATTATCATGGGCTCCTCTTATGCGCTTTTCCCGGGGGGCACTCAACCCAGCAATCACTCGCTGGTTCTTCGGAGCTTTATTCCAAGTTTCATTTAAGCTGCAATGATCTGTCTCGTGTGACTGAGTAAATAATCACTGTGGGTGTATAATGGTGCATCAGGAATGCGCATAACTTAAGATATCGATCTAACATGAAAATAAATGAGAAAAGGACACAGTTTAGTGTTCATGACCCACATTGTTGTAATTGTTAACGCAGCAATGTGCTCAAGATTGTTGTCAGTTTTATAAACTGTGTTTTAGCCCCGTACAACCTTTTTAAAATTCAACCCACATTATTTCGTAACATAAAATATTAATTAGCGCAGCATTTATTTTAATTATAAGTAGTTTAAACCGCACAAATGTATTATTTATCAAATAATACGCGGCAACCTTTAAAAAGGTTTCAGTGGAAACTAAAACGCTAACTGGGTGAAAAACGAGTCTAAAATGAGTGCATATGTATATTTTTAAGTTCCCGTTTAAAAAATACTATATTATGAATACAACACGTCCAAATTACCAAACTAGAAGTAAAGCGTATAGTTCCATATTTCTCTGCCCGTTTTAACGCACTGCTACAGGCGCTCTTCTGTTGAGCCTTTGGCTGTAAAAATTATATTTATTAGGTTGAATAGGCTTTAAATTATATTTGCTACACATAAATGTACAACTAGAGTTTTTTAAGAGACTAAAAACTGTTCCTAAATTGCGTACATCACATTATCTGCATCAGCGTGCCTTATTTGGATGTGAAGTTTCACTTCTAAACTTTCATTTAATTGTTCACTTAACCATTTTAACAAAACTCTAATATTTGCATTTGTTAAGATATGGGATTAGACCATTTTGTTAATTGCACCATAGAGCTCCATTTTGCTCACAACGTCCTCTGCAAAGCGCCCTTTATCCATTCAATAGCCCGGGGGTATGCGCCCTGGGGGAGCTTATACGCTCGGTGCTTCAAATGCTCAATTTATTTATTCTTAATTTTGTGCCGATCAATTCATTGAAGCAAAAAGGACTACGGTGTCTTTTTAAAAAGAAGAAAAGGGAATTGTGGACGTAACCTTGACGGAGCTGAGGAGAGGGCTCCCCTGACGCTGGAGAGCCGCTTGAGTCAACAGGCGCCCATCTAGCAGACTCGCCCTTGTCTTTATTCGGGCTAATTTTTTATTTACGGCTTTTCTTTGACATGTCTCTTATCTATCAGATTAAAAGAACAGCTTGTAACAAATCAGTCTGCACGATTTACAACAGCATTAAAAGGGGACAAAGGGAGCAGGCAGTCAGTACCTGAGAGTCTGGTAGACGGCGCGGCGCTGCAGCTGATTCGATGGTTTGAAAATACGCACGAAACAAAATACTTGAATCCTGAAAAAGAGCCTTTGTAAGTTTCTTTAGAAATCAAGCAATTCTGCATGACAAAGGACAATTAATAAGCCGTCTTTTCACGACCAGCAGCTGGTTTCCCCGTCAAGGAAAGTTGGAAAAAATTCAGACTGAATGCGCGCAAAAGCCCTTTGCGCGCAGACAGCAACCCAAGGTGACCCATTTGGCACAGTTAAAATAACCAAGCCGAGGTAAAAGCGAGGGAACTGTCAAAAACATTTAAGCTGAAATATCTTGAAATTGCAAATCCCTTTATGTGGAGGGACGCTGCCGATGTGGGTTAGTCGTACAAAGGAGGTGGTTAAGTTGGAGAGGCTTTGGAAACGGACACGTGGCTTCTCAATGAGAGCTCTTTTGGACCCGCGTGGCTTGCTGTGGCACTGCACATTCAACTACTTTAAACTTATCCAGCTTAGTAAAAGTGTGCAGTAAATCTTACCAAGTTAACTTACTAACTTTTTACAAAACAGTTTGTAAACTTTTAAACACTTTAACGTGTTTATTTACTCACTGTTCAAAGAACAAATACAAGTTGTTCCACACTGTTCACACAACTTTTTCCCCTACAAGCTTCCATACGAGTTACTGCTGGAATAAGGAAAATTATTTCCAGGAGATTATTTTCAATCTGGACTTTGGTAGTTTAAAATGCAATTTTGCTTTAACATTTTATCCATTGTGGTGTGGCGTTTTTAATATGCCTGCAGCGGTTTTTGCCATTAAGGCTAAAGCACGCGTTTACGGATATAACTATAGAACCGAGGGCTTGTTTGTGTGGTTTAAAATGGAAAAAGGTTTAATTTTGCATTAATATTTGGGAGGCAGGGAAATATTATCTCTGTAGTCTATCACAGTTATCATTTTATATTTCAGTGCAGCTTCAACTAACATCTCGACCTGCACTAATGGACTGGAAATGGGTTCAGCTGCTCATGCTGTGTTATAAAATGAATGTTATTAAAAAAAAAACAACAAAAACCGGAAAAGCAACATGTTTCATTATGGAGCTGTTGTTGGTGACAAAGTCTGTTCAGTCTGCTGAAGTGGCAAGGAAGAAAACCGCTCGTCATTGCCTTGAACTCCGGCTGCATTCTGCTGCAACATTTGAACCCATTCAACTGTATATAATCTGTTTAACAGCTAATCAGCAGTGTAAGATGAAGGACTGGCACGCAGCTTCACTTTTCCTCAGTCGCCCCTCGCTAATTGAATATTCAACGCGCGCACTGTGCTCTGCTTGCCTTTTTCAGTGTGCTGAGAATACGCCTTTTTAATTCTCGGTCCATACACAAGCAGTGTCAAAGGTTGAGAAATAATGAACTGCTCAGACATGGAAGAGACCTCTGCAAGCGCCACCGCTGGTACAACCTGAATGCCTCAGAGGATGATTTTTGTCTAAATAGCTGTGAGATGTGACATTTGGATAAAGAAACTTGTTTTCTGTTAGCGTTTGACTGCAGCACCTGCACACAGTCCACTGATGAAAATATTAGATTTAGTCATAAAACTGGGGCTAAGAGAACTCTACAGAGCATTCTGAGATTTTTGCTGGATGCAGAGAAACAGGTGGTGATCATGTCCAGGTAAAGAATCTATAGCAAACATTTTTAACTCATTATTTTTGCTTTTCGTTGTGTTAAACACTTGTGCATCATTAATGTCTGATGCATGGCGTCAGTTTCTGTTTTAGGGAATATCGGAAATGTTGCTGGAATACTGTTGGAGTAGTGTTGCAGTAAGTAGACCTTATGGTATTATAGTATGGGCACGTCGACGAAAAAATATTTTTGAAAAGGTCAGCAGAGAGTACAAGTGGTTGTCTTTCACCGAATTACGCACAAACACACTAAAAACCACACTGGAACATAAGTGACGGGACGATGGTGATTCTCTCAGCAGGGAGAAAAGGGACATCTGTACCTTCTGCACAGCCTTGTTTGTCAAGCAACTGTAACACGTTCATGTGCCTGCAGCACAGACTCGCTCCGCGTTCACCACGTTCGTCTGTTTGTTTGTTTCGTAGTTCAGTGGCTTGTGCGGATGCACAGTGTGAAGCAGGAGCGTCATCTGGTGGCAGAGCCCAGAGCCAGTAGATGAATGTGAAAGCATGTGTTCCACCAGGCTTAACAGAGTTTTGACATGAAAAATCTTGGGGCCCCCCTTACAAGAATACTTCTCATTCAGGGAGTAGCACCGGTCTCTGTTATACCCCTTTCAGTAAACCGAAAAGGAAAAGAAAGAACACTTTAAGGTCTGAAAAATAGAGAATTTTCATCCAATAAGACATTGTGAAATCTGGCAAAACGCAGAAATCTGGAGCTAGACTAATTTTCATTCTAAATTTTTTGTAACTTTTTAATATTATTAACAAAGTCAAAGTCATGCAGATGTACTCACCCACAAAAAAACTTCCACATAGAATCCAATTTGAATTTGTGTTACAGTAAACAGTTAAGTAGAAAATAAAGTTATCACCCAAAGCTACAAAGTTAGACATGAAGCAAACTTTCAAGCAAACTTTGTGTGTTATTGATCTTTTGTACTTTGTCGAAGTGGTAAAAATGAAAAGGGGCAAAATATGTTCAGCCATCAAGGTTCAAGCTCTTATAACGTTCACCAAAAATGTTATAAGAGCTTGAAGCAATTAACACTCTACCAGCTGCCCAGCTTTCTGAATATTAAAATAGTTGAGGAAAACAAAGCAGAAGACTGTAAGCAGATGGGAAAGCGTCGTTGTGTAGGTGTTTCCTCAGTTTGTAATGCAATTAAGAAACAGCAATTAAAAAGCCCTGGAAGACCAAAAAAAGTTTCAAAGCAAACTGCTTCTAGTGTTGCTAAATGGAAGATAAAAAAAAACAACCTTCAGCACACTCTGGATTGGTGCAGTGTTTATACTGTGCAGTCACACCCCTGTCTGCATAAAT
>JAMQGT020002147.1:0-14270 GCA_024447675.2 Pterophyllum scalare | reverse complement strand
TTTCCTGTTACTTCGTTCAGTTACGTATTGCTACCTCCCACTTCCCTCTTCCTTCAGAACTCGTCTGTTTTTGTTTTCGAGCCCGGGCTCTTTGCACAGGAAACTGTATACATTGGGAGCATTCAGGAAGGCAGAGAGAAGCTTTCCCGTTAGCTCCAAGTTTGGGCACATTAAAAAAAAAAAAAAGGAGTAAAAGAGGGCAGTAATTCCTAAACTAGGAGAAACACAAGTCAGCTGTTCTCCCTCCCCTAACTCCACATCCCTCCCCTTACATAGTCTCAGCATTTAAAAAATACCAGCTATACCACTGCCACAAATCCATATCTTTACACAAATGTGTTCATTTGTGAAAAAGATCTTATAGGGAAACCTGTTTAAAACTACGGCTATTGTTGATTTTTGGGGGGTGCCCCTCTCGATGCATGTACGCCTCAGCTACAGAGAAGCCAGTGAAAAGGGGAGACAGTGTGGAATGAAGGAAAAGAGGAGGAGAAAAACAGAGCCGAGAGAGACTGGCTGGGGGTTAAAAAAAAAACCAACAGGAAACTAATCGACCCTAATGCTGTTTCTACAGACCTTTCAGAGATAATGCAGTGGACCCCCACATCCCAGAGAACCAACAGCCACACCATGTCTTTTCTTTGGTCATCTGGTGAAGTACTAACACTCTAAAGGACTTCAAACTTAAAAAGTGACGTCACTTCTGCTCTCAGCGTCCAGCACTGTGGTTAGTCAGAATGTGAGCGGATGCAGATTTTTGGGAGCCGTTTGCTGGGATTTCTATGTGGCTGCTTTTGATCTACTAACTCAACTTTCTCAAGGTCATATGGATCATTCGGTGCGCTTTCAAGGAACTTTTTGTTTTAATCATCTGGACTACTAACTGGATCCACATGAAGAATAAAGGAACTAAGCAGAAGACCAAGAAGAAAGGAAGCGAAAATGCGTTCGGCTGTGACCTGATAGAACATCTCCAGAATTCAGGACAGGATGGTAAACTCTTTTCTTTTGTTGTTGCTTTCTTTGAAATCTAATGCTCCTTTACCAGAGCTATCATCAAGTCTCACACGATTTCTACTGTTGGTTACTTCCCATACAGATAGAGGTTAATGAAGATAACGGAGATAATAAGCTTTATTTGTCATTTCTTAGGTTATTGCAGCTATTATAACACACAGATTACATGGGTCAAGTGAGACAAAAAAGACAAAAAGTTTCTTTATGTTACAAAGACGGTCTTTGTTCAAGGGTTACATATATGCATTGTAAGTATCCGAGTATTTTACATTTAGTAAGGCCATTCATTCACCTACTGCCTAAATTAAATGGTCATTTGTGACTTCTGGGTGTGGCTCTTACATTTTTGTGTCAGTTTCCTATGGTGACTATAGTTCCTATAAGTAGTAATGTGTCTGCTAAAAGATTCACCGGTATTGCTGCTCACACTGTAGATATGAGAAAATAATAAGCCAAGAGTTTCTGATGAGTTAAACCAAGTGTTCAGCTAAACAGGGTTTCATGAGGTTTCTATCCTTTTGTATTCATTTTTGTCTTTTTACGTCATCCTTACTCTTTGCTTACAACCATCATACGTGCGTTTTTGACATCATCTGTTAAACATAAAAAGAGTGAACAAAAGAAAACCGCTCCCACGTGCAGATATGAATAGCTATTGCTGAGGATAACTTTAAAGAAGACCTGTTAGAGTGGACACACTGCAAGGAGGGGCATTCAGCACAGGAAGTGAGGGAGGAGGTATAGGTTGCACTCCGATGTCATGGAAGCAGCAGACATATTGTGCTTTTATACTCTTGGTGCTTCTTCATAAAAGTAGCTGCATACCCCTGAAAGCATCTGGCAAAGTACCAGCAACACGAAGTAGATATTAGGCTGAGTAAAGTTTCAAAAGCCTATTTATTTTTTATGTATTTGTAAGGGTTCTCTGCAAGTGTTGAAGCTGTTTTAAAAATCAAGCACAGTGCTGTGGACAAGTGTCAGCACACTGATACACTTATGATATAATGGTATTTGTCAGAAAAATACTGTCAACTTTTTCATTTTTTAATGAAAAATGAATGCATTCAATTTAATATGATCACATTTATTGTCTCAGTATTGATTTTACCTCCAAATACGTGTGTTGATTTGTTGCTATGTGTCATCAAGTCTTGTTTTAAAGGTATCTTTTGTCCTCCTGCAAGAGGTAGAAATCTTCTCCAAGTGGAGAAACAAACTAAATGAAAACTCCAGAGTGACTCGTCGTCCAGCCTTTAACCACAAGGATGCAATTAAAAGTCCAATTAAGTCAGAAGGAAGAGAATGTAAATAGCAGATCATTGGTGTCTGTGGTGATGAATGGGAGACTAACGGGGCAAGAAATATTCAGGCATTCATTTTGTTGAGGATGGATTCTACGTGTTGTTTGCAAGATTATTGGTTTTTGTGCAAAAAGAAATGAAAATATTTTGTGCCAGGGAAACAAAAACGTATTTTTTTTAATTTTTATTATTAGTAGTATTATAAAAGATCACCACCATCTCCAGATGTGGTTAGCTCTCTTAGCTATTGGGGATTAGTTGTAGTTGATAAAATATAAAAACTAAGATTCATCTTTGAACAGAAAATAATTTCTTTTTAAAGTACGTCCTCACATGGGGACACGTGGGTTTATTTTACAGCATAACACAATGAAGTCACAGTTTAACAAAGTACACTGAGTAAAATGGAGTGTAAGGCGCAGACCCTGTGGAGACCCTGTGTCCCCATGTGAGGACACAGGGTCTCAGGGGGTCATATATATATATATTGGCCTCTTCTTTAAGTTTTTATCCAACCTAATAATGTAGTATCGGATCATTGACAAATATGTATATGTATATGTATCCACAAAAATGCAATTCAGTAATTTGGGTGTAGAAAAATATACTTGGCCAGTGACTTTTCCAGCTACCAGTTCCCTTGGCATTTAGTTACAAAGTTAATTTTGGACACTGCTTTCAGTTTCTTGTCATACTCTGACCATTAAGCCGGGTTAAAATTGGCATGATACAACAGAAAAAGACCTGCCACTTGCATGGGCAAATATAATCTTATTTGCTGACAGGCTAATATATCAGCAAAAGTTTATACCAATGTTTCTGTTTCCATGTGTACGTGCGTCAAATACAAAAGTTCATCAAAGCAAGAATAAGCTGGCCCAGGAACTGACTTGCAGTCAACTGTTATTTTCAGAATGAGTTAAAGGGAAGCTGTGATCAGATCATGTGGTTTAACAAACACTGGGAAGCTGCAGTCCGATCTCGTGAGGTTTAAAAAAAATGGAGCGAGACGTAGTTGTGTACAGAAGGTGATGTGCTGTAATTTAGAAAGCTGAGCAGGTCAGTGGTAACATTTCAAAAGCCGTTTTCTATTAGAGGAAATGTCGTAAGTAATCCCAGCTACAAGGACTGGGTGTGTCAACTTTCCTCTGAAACAAACAAACCATTTTTAACTTCCTGTCAAAGTCCACCTACAGCCCTAAGGAGCAGAAAAGAGTCATAGTGGAACAAATTACATACCATGAAGTCAACCTTATATGCATTGTTACTGCTGAGAAATTAAATGTACACCAATTTTCTCCCCTTGCTTTTATGGGTAATCCAGTGTGGATACGTGCAGTGTAAAAAAGCAGAAACAGGGTGAAATATGATTGTTGAGGTTCCTTTAGTTGCATAAGACTAACAATGTTTCTTAACTGAAGTTCCTCAGGTCTTGAAGAAATGTGCAGAGTTTATTGAGAAGCATGGGATTGTGGACGGGATCTACAGACTGTCGGGGGTTACCTCAAATATCCAGCGTCTCAGGTAACAATGCAATGTCATTTTTGTACACTGATGCTTTTCTTTTTAGGTTTGCAGCAGTTAGATATGACATTATAAGAGATATTATTTAAAATCTTGGACTACGGGTTATGAACTGCATGTATCACTTCTTGAAACAAACAATACACATAAATCATCTGCATTATGCAAATCTATACTGTTTCCTTAGATCCGTTTTGCTTTCTTTTCTTTTTTTTTACCATCTTTGTTGGTGTTTTTCCCCCAAAATAACACAACTGAATAAACTTAAGTCTTACCAGCTATGTTCTGCAGCAGTAGTTGGCAGGGGTGTTAAACAATCCAAGCATTCAGCTAAGAGAGAGAGTGTGTGTGTGTGTGTGTGTGTGTGTGTGTGTGTGTGTGTGTTTCTCTCTGTGTGTGTGTAGGCAGGAATTTTGTTCTGAGGCGTGCCCTGACCTTACAAAGGAAGTGTACCTCCAGGACATCCACTGTGTGGGTTCCTTATGTAAGCTGTACTTCAGGGAGCTACCCAATCCTCTGCTCACATATGAGCTTTACAGCAAATTCACTGTGAGTACATTCAAATCACATCTGCAATATGATTGGGGGGGGGTCCTGTGTCACATAGATGTGGTTTGACTGCAGATTTGACTGGATTCAATTTATATATCATTTATGAGTGACCTGTAGAAGATGGTGTAATTAGCAGATATCAACTTAATATTGTCAAATCTGCTTTAAAAAGGTATGTTTTGACCTAATAACACTTTTCACAAAGACTCTTTCATGTTTATCACAGTTGTAATTTCACTGTAATTATGATATGATGTCAGTCTTACCAAAACCACTTCACAAAAATGTGTTACCCAGCATATATGTTTTATTTAAAGATGAAAACATTGTGTTTATGGCAGTATTGGATCAGATGTGCAATGAAGTTACAGAAATACATTTAAAGTATTCATTAATTCAGATTTTAGCTAGCAGCATCTGTGGACAAACTGGGGCTCTGCGTGGCTCTATTTTCTGGATAAAATGCATGCGGGAAAGCAGGAGAGAAGGAATCAGGAATAGCAAACTGTGAGACCAAGTTCATATTTTCTGCGCAGCGTTCTGTGTACTTTCACAGGACATTTGCATACCTTGGCATTCATACATCTCGTGCTGCTCGTTCCTGAGAAACTGCAGGACTCCAGTGTTTTAGGAAAAACCTGCCCCTTACACGGTGCGCTAAAAACAACATAAGAACAGTTCACAAAACTTTCTTTTCTTTAAAAGAACAAAGTTGGTCTTGCTTTTAGGTTTTTATATTGTGTGACTAATGAGACCCATGTTTTCATTTTTGCATCTCTGTGATCTTATACTATATTGAAAAAGTTAGCCTTTTTGGATAAAACATATTATTTTTCTGTGGTCTATTTGTACTTTGACTGCACGAGTTTAACTATGTTTACAACCTCGCTGTTTGGATCTCCATCACATTAGTTTTACAGCAAACAATCAGGGCTAACAGACCATATAGCTGGATTTTTTTTCTTTACCTAGCAGATTACATTAATCCTATTGCTGGTAATTTAGGATGAAAAAAAAAAGTTCTGTTATTGTAGTGCAGAGGAATGTATGCGGGTTCTGCAGGTATATTTAGGGATTTCTCTGATGAATGATTAGAGAGCTGCAGAGCACAAGCTAAGAAATTATGTTAATGGGACTCCATAATGCAGGCAATCGTCTGATGCACTTCCTGTAATAAACTTGAAAGAAATAATTAAAACAATGCTGGCTATGCACTTGGATCTTGTATCTAAATGTTTAAAAATGATTCAGATGTGAAAATAACTGAAACTGGTTTGCATGCAGGAAGCGGTGTCAGTCCAGGATGATCACGAGAGACTTTTGCACATTCAGAAAGTCATCAAAGAACTGCCGACTGCTCACTTTAGGTGAACCTCTGGCTTTTTAAACTCTAATGGATGTGACAGTCACCCAACTGATGAACTGTTTGCTGTGTTTGACTAATTATGTTTAAATAAGTGTGACAAGAAGTTTTTGTCACCTATCCTTAGGACTCTGGAGTACCTTGTGAAGCACTTGTCCCACCTCGCTACCTTGAGCACCCAAACAAACATGCATACACGTAACTTGGCCCTTGTGTGGGCTCCAAATCTGTTGAGGTGAGTTTAGATGTGGTTGAAGCACATTATACATAAAAAGAAAAAAAAATCTCCTAAAGGAGAATGAATTTCAGAGATGTTTGTTTTCAGCTTTTATTTATTTATTTATTTTTTTAGATCTAAAGACATTGAAGCTTCATCTGGTAATGGAGACATGGCTTTCCAGGAAGTGCGGATACAACAGTCGGTGGTTGAATTCATTTTAAACCACGCAGATCAGATCTTCAGCGGTGATTTTGTACAAATTAAAGCCAAAGAAGGTATGACACCAGAAGAGTGTAAACATATCCTTTTGTAGGAGACATGCTGAGCTGATGCATTTTCTCAGTTACCATTGCATAAATACAACTTATTATTTTTCTCCAGGGCCAAGTTTGAAGTGTGGGGAGAAGTATGCCACACTCCCCATCAGTGGCCAGTGCGGGCCAATGAAACTGATGAGTCTGGAAGAAGCTCAGGCCCGCTCCTTAAGTCCAGATCATCCTCTGCATAAAGAACGTCAGCGAGAAAACAGTTTGCCCGATACAAGCACGGCCACGCTCTATCACACTGTCATAGACATATCAGACAACAAGTAAGATTTGGGCTCAGTTTGATGTGTGTTTAAAGTGCTTTTGTGTGAGATTTATCTGATGCTGTAACACATGACACTTCAGTAATAAGTGGTCAGATACCACTGGGCTTAATATTCTCTCTTTGTTGGTCAGGAGAAAGTTTTCTGGGAAATCGAAGAAGTGGAAGTCCATCTTCAACATCGGAAGGTCTGTGGACTCAAAGGGAAAACTCAGCCGGAATGGCAGTGTGTTCATAAGAGCACAGGGAATAACAGGTAAAGATTCCAACAGGAGAGTTAACTAAAGGTGGAAAAAAAAGCTAAATATTTACGTTATTCCACCAGTTTGTGAACGTGAACAGCCAAGCAAACTGGAATTATTTATCTTGCCTTTGACCTTCTTTAGCTCAAATAATGATTATGTTTCTAAATTATGCAGGCCTTAAAAGTGATGTCCACCTCATGTTTAGTTAAAGTTAGTTAGTTAGCTAATATTGCTGTTTTTTCCAACAGAAAAAGCATCTCTTCGTCCATCCAGGAGCATGGAGTCGTTGTGCTCCCTGCCGACAGGTGGGGCTGAAACTTTTTCTATTTAATTGCATGGATTTGAAACAAAGAGCATAATTGTTGCGGTGCTTTAATTTTGCAAAATGCAGACTTTCTCTTCACCTCATTATCAGAGCGTGTTATCACATCTACGATAGTCAGAAAGGGTGTGTGTAAAAGGGCATGACATTTTCCTATACTAATATTTATCACTTTGTACTTTGAATTGCAGATGATGACAGAACAGGAAGCAATAGCCCAGCTGGTGGACCAGGCAGTATTTTCATTCCGGATGTAAAATCCAGAACGCTGGGATCCGACTCGCTCTGTGACATTAGTGAGCATGATCAAAACTGGGAATTCAAAGGGAAGAAAGCTGGGGGGGCAACAGGTGGCTGGAGCTCTAGCGTGAACCAAAAGGGGTCTGCACCACCTCAGAAAAACCTGCCAGAGCAACTGAAGGTGTTTAAAGGTGATGACCTCAGTGGCTACAAGCCCACCTCCCCAAAAAACAGGAGGATGTTGTACTCGGCCTCCTCGCACAACAGCTCCTCCAGGCCCTCCTTTCCAGGAAGTTTCTTCCCACTGGAGTCATCGCCAAGGCATCAGCGCAGAGCCGTCAATATATCTGAGCCTTTTGCTGTGTCTGTACCTCTGCGCGTGTCAGCTGTTATCAGCTCTAACAGCACACCATGCAGAGGGCACACCAAGGACAAGGCAGCTACTCTGAAACCCTTCAAAGAGACTTCGGAGCAGAGCAGCAACAGCGGAAAGAGCAACACTTTCCCCCAACTGGAACGGAAGAGGCAGGAAAGAGCAGAGAAGAATAACATAGAGGAGCTGACCTCCAGGGTATCACCACAGGGTGAGAGCATCTTCCTTCTTTTTTTTTTACATTAAAGTGGATTGTTACAGTCATACTTATGTATTAGGTTGTAAAGAACAAAAAAACACACTTGTTTTATTCAGATACAAAGAAGGAAATGGCTCATGAAGGTCAAGAAGGGAGGAATGTTTCTCAACTTGAGTCTCTGTCCCTTGCAAACGCAAGAGAAGGCAAGGATGCAGCGCCATCTTCTGGGAAAGAACTGCACAACGTGCCCATAGAGAAGGAACTGGTAAATCATCTGCTATTACAAATTTGATCTTTTATTGGAGTTCAAGTTTTATGTTACATTTGTTTATTAGTGAAATTACATTTCTAAAGAATAGGCCCTTTACTTTTTAGAAACTGGATAAGTTAGTCCATGCAACTTTTTAAAAATATCAGCCCCAAAAACACTGTTTTAAAATAGTGGAAAAGCTTTTTAGTTTCGCATTTTGAGTTTTAAAGTGGTGTGACAGCTTCATGATTTTGGCTCATGTACATTTGTTTTAATGTTTTGCTCTTTGCTCTTTTCGCTTGTTTATCACTTAAAATTTCTCAGGACAAGGGATCTCCTACTGGCAAAGACCTTTGGCCTGACCTCCACCAAGAACTGAAAATAACTGAAACTGAATTTGACCTGCTGGATGAGAACTTTAAACAAGTTAATCTCTCAACAAACATTTGTGAGAGCACTAAGTTAACAATGGATGTCAGGGCGAAGCGCAGTCGCAGCTCTCCATCTCTGTCTTTGCTGTGTAGAGAGCAGTCTTCAAATACCTCCCAGAGTGACTGTGAAGTCTCTGCAAAGAAGCAGCCCTCAGAATCAGACATCTTGCTGTCTCTTCACAAAAATGCAACACCTACTGACACGATGGATGAGAAAGAGAAGAAACTGCATCTGAAGACCCCACCCTTAAGCAAAGATGACACCTTTTACACCAAGCAGAGGCAGCTTCTTTTAAAGGAAGCCAGTTTAGAGCGAGTGACGAATCCTTTAAAAATTGAGGATGCTCCAGTGGTTGCAAGCTTCTCAGGAGCAGACAATATAGACAAGAAATCTCAGAACCATGAAATTCTTCAGGAAAACCAAAATGCCCTCAGTGATGGAGCAAAGAAAAGTGTGATTCCTGAGGTGGAAGTTCCTCAGAGGCTTTCAGTGTGTTTGGAAGAGAAACGTAACACGCTGGAGCTGCCAAACCTCGACGATGATGAAGGAGGGACTTCAGAGGAGCTTGATCTGGTGGAGCCCTGGGAGGATATTAGCTTCACTAAGCAGTGGGTTACAAGCCCA
Organism: Pterophyllum scalare; assembly: GCA_024447675.2. Taxonomy (NCBI): domain Eukaryota; kingdom Metazoa; phylum Chordata; class Actinopteri; order Cichliformes; family Cichlidae; genus Pterophyllum; species Pterophyllum scalare. Next base: position 5,020 of record JAMQGT020002147.1, on the reverse strand, counting down.
CTCCACTCACCTGATGTGGAGCACTTATTTAACCATCTGTCACCCTTCAGCTCACTTGGGGAAACGCTGACCTCTGAGGCGGAGAAGAGTTCATCTCCTCAAGTTGATAACAAACAATCCCTCATTAGGAGCACTGAATGCCTTCCAGGAAACCTTCTTCAGACCACAAGCAGCAAACCAGAAACTAAGTGGATGTACGTGCCTTCAGCACCGACGCGGATGAGCTTGAACGGCAATAGCACAACACAACCTCCAGCGGGGAAGTGCAGCACAACAAAACCGAAGAACACAGGATCATCTCAGAGGTTTAACAGACAAATGTCGTACGAGGCAGCTGCTTCAGAGAAAAGAGAGGAGAATTGCTTTTCTAAACACAGGCCCTATTCACTTAATTTAGACCTGGGACATAGATACATTAGAGACATTTCTAATCAGCAAAATCACACTTCATCAGAGTTTTCCTCCTGTCAGAGAGGGTTAATGGCCTCATCTGGAGCTGTAAACAACAGGCTGCCCTCGGAGTTGGAGCTGTTTCTAAATGATCGGCAGGCGCCTCTCCGGCGAAACTCAGCCCCGGTCAGCGTGTCCTCTGTGCGGACGGCCTTCATGATAAAAACGTGCCAGGCCAAAGCCGTGCCTGTCATCCCCCCAAAGGTGCAGTACAGTCAAATACCTCACTGCAAAGTTGAGAATGAATTAGACAAAGTGAAGGAACAAGAAAAGGAGAATCCTAAAATAAACACAGAGAAAAGCACTGCTGCACCTCCTCCAGGCATGTCAAATCTACAGGAGGAGCTGGAGAATAAAGAGCCGGAGCCCAAACACCAAAAACAACCAAATGTTGAGAAATCTGCAGAGTCTCTGAAGATCGCATCCACTCCAGAACTGCCTGTGATAACCAGGAGACACACACCGAACCTGGAAGTGTTTGTGGATTGTCCCAGACCCAGCAGAGGGAACCTATTACAAAGACCATCCTTTAGGAACAGACAGAGACCTCAAAGTCTTATCCTGCTCAGCCCTCCTTTTCCCATCATGGACTATCCAACATCAGGGGATGACGGCAAGCTCCTTTCACCCATCAGAAGCCTGAATGACACGTCAGCAGTGAATGTCTTTTCTAAAGAGATGGCCGAAAGTTTCAGGACACCAGAGGGGATCACTCTTCAGAATAAAATGACTATTCCAAAAAGTGGACAGAGACTGGAAACATCAACCAGCTGCTTCTACCAGCCGCAGAGAAGGTCAATGATATTTGACAGCAGGAGCCACAGGCAGATTGAGTGACTGAAGCTACACTCATTGTCCATGTATGTAAATAGATGCAACACATACAAGAAAGATGATATAATAACCTGTTGTAAATTGTATGACTCACACATTCCTTGAAAAGCAGTTAAAAAACAGGAAGTATGTGGGAAAGAGGAAAAGGAAGCCGTGATGTGTCTGAGAGCCGTTTATCCTTGACTGACATCTGCAACCAATAATATTTTTTTTTCAGTATCCATCAGTCTATCATTTTGGTCTCTATTGTGTTAGAGATTAATTTGCTGCCACCTAATTGTTTTTAGCTCTGCAGAGATTCATTTAGGAAATATATTTAAAATTAATTTTAGGATAACAGACATTCTCTTTCATTCTCAAGCCATGTTATGATATATCTGAAATTTAAGTTCTACCTTGTCAAAGAGTTTCACTGCAAGACTGGAAAGTATTAAAAGCATCCTCTTGCTATTAAAACTGCTTTTTTTTTTTACTTGCAAACTGGCTGCTGGAGAGCATTTGTCATCGAATGAATGCTGAATTATACTAAATATTGTTTGATGAATGCAAAATCACTTTGACCTTGGAAACAGCAGATCGATAAAAACAAAGGGTTAACTAAATACTTGTTTATTCCCGTTCAGGGATCCTCAAATCCAGGCCTCGAGGGTCAGTGTCCTGCAGCTTTTTAGATGTGTCCCTGATCCAACACAATTGAGTCAAATATAGAAGTCATTAACAGGACTCTGGAGAACTTGACTGCATACTGAGGAGGTGATTCAGCCATTTGACTCAGGTGTGTTGGATCAGGGACACATCTAAAAGCTGCAGGACACCGGCCCCTTGAGGCCTGGATTTGAGGATCCCTGTTCTAGTTGCTTGAAGAAGTGATGGACAAAGTATTCACGTCCTATATTTTAGAAAAAGTACCAATATAACGATAAACAACCAAAAATAGTCTGTTACAGGAAAACCCTGCTTAGAAATCCTACTTATACATTCAAGCAAATGTCCAAAATGTGGCATCGAAGTCCTTATTCTGAAGAAAATGTCCCTGTGAGTGAGCTGTTATTTTGTATAGATTTATTTGGTGAAGCAGGTTGAGACAGAGTTAGTTTACAACTTTATAAACACTTAGAAGTGAAATTTGAGGGGCCTGGAAATGATTAATGAAGCAGGAAAGAACAAGCAGCATCTGCAGGAAGGAAGAACAAGCAATGATCTGTTAATCGGTATTTTTCTACGTAAAAATAAATTAGTAGCTGCCTCTGTCAGATAAATGTAGTTCAGTAAAGTGGAAGTATGGAGAAATATAAAGATATGAAAAGGAAATATTCAACTCAAGCACACTTACTTAGTCAGGCTCAGGTTCAGGTTACTTTATTTGTAAATGCAGGTAGGTTTGGTCTGCAGTAAGTAACTCATCCGTCCTCATGTGCAAATTTTCAAAGCAAACACAGACGACAGATAAGCACAATGTAACATAATGAAGAAATGAATGATAATAGAGACTCCACACAACAACATGTAGGAATGTAGGATAGAAGAAGTATGATTTGTTTATCCGAGTGATGGCTGCTTTTTTCTTTTAAACAAAAGAACATGTTGATCTGCACTTTGGGGCTAGAAGCTCAAATTCACTATGCTGCAGATGTAGCAGCCACACTCGTAACCATCTGATTCAGTGAGTTTCTGTTCATTACGCATAAATATCCAAACCATGGCACTAAGGAAAAGGGTAATCGCAATAAAAGCATGATTTTTTTTTCCGTTTCCCCAACAGCTTCATGGTTTGCTTCAAAGTTCAGCATTGAATCAGTAATTGTCCCAAGATATTCATAAAACTGAACACATTCTTCTGCGTGACCCTTAATGGACAAGACCTTTTGTGTATGAGCACATTTTCTAAAATCAGTAATCATATCTTTTGATTTGTACAGGATAATGGCGAGGGCATGCACCCATGTGGGGAGCCAGTCGAGGAGCAGGACTTGATCGGACAGAATTCCATTTATCCTGTTTGTGTCCTTTTAGTTAAAAAGTCACGAATCCAGCCCACATGATTTTCATTTAGGTCGAATTGTTCTAAACGTCTGCTGATTAAAACGTGAATTGTGTTGAAGGCCAAAGAAAAATCAGCACATAGCAGTCGAGCATGAGAACCTCTAACAATTAAGTTCGCTGAGGTTACTGTAGCATCTTCAACTCCTCTATGTGGTCTACAAGCAAACTGCATGGGCTGCAGTGACTAACCAATGAGGGTTAGTCATTTGTTATGGAGACAGCTGAGTCTGCAGAAGCTCTGTCTGGATTCTGGTACACTCACTTCCAAAAACGTCAGAATACAGACACAGAAACAAACACACCCCAAACCCGTGACTAATGTACTGACACAATGTGAGATTACGACCTCGTCACACAACCAAATGAATTTGTTCTCAACAGTCTGAATACAGGAAGTGATGGTCAGCAGAAGGAGCTGACAAACAGTTTAACAATCACAAACCTGATCAGTTACAGGAAAATAATTTTATTTATTCCTTTATGAACTTACATGTGACAATAAGGCTCAGTGAAAAGCTGATGTCTTTAAAGGGAAATTCCTATTTCTAAAGTAAATATATCAGGAGATGAATTAATGCCATTTACTTTAGGCTTTAATTCATGAGTCATTTTCATTTTCTGTAATATGATTTATTGGATTTCTCCTTGTATTTAATGAGAGGGTTTTACTTGTTTGTTTTGAGATATAAAAAAGTGCCTTGGAGAAAAGATGCCATCTGATGATTCTGATGTTATCGGAGCTGCTCGACAGACAGTTAACTGGAGCTTGCTTTGTGCATGCTGACTGTATTCACTGTGTTTGTATCTTAATGGTGCTTTGAGTGAAAGTAGAATGATGCCGTCTCCAGATTTTTCTCATTTTTACATTTTCTGCTATTTCAGGGTGAACAGAGAGAAAAACAAAACAAAACAAAAACACTTTGTATGGTAGGTTGTATTTAAGATGCCATTGATGCCATTAAAGATTGCTGTGTTTTTTATACTGTAGTTTGGACAACCTGGATGTGTGATTAATGTTGTAGTGTTTATTTGCTTTGTAACTCATGTATACTTGTCGATACTGAAAATTATTGATTCAACTGTATGCATTCACAGGAAAAAGCTTTTGAGATGAGTTTCACCTTAATGATCTGATTATGGCGCCTAAACTAATGTACATAAGATGCTTACATAAGATGAGTTTTGTTACAGCAAAGAGTTATGAAAATAAAATGTTTGGGGAAAAAAATCAAATAAATCAACTTGTGTGTGACTGTTATTAAATGTCCAAATCACCACTTCAGAACAAGTGTTTAGTTAAATGATAAATAAGGTTTCCACTGTGACACACACATGCAGTGATATGTGGTGTCAATTTTCTGGTTTTGTGACCTGAATAATTAAGTGAATAGAAAATCAGACCATCTCTAAAGTGCAAAAAATAAATAAAGTTGGAGGGCCTGCAGGGCAATAGTGAAACCCTCACTTTGCATCTTTTTGATAGATTCTGATTTGTGTTTACTGAACTTGTTCGTCTTTGATGCTTTCCTTTTTACAGACTCTGTGACGTTTGTTTCCAGAATTCGCTGATATGTAATAAAAATAAAAAACTGAAAAGTGGGGCGTGCAATATTATTCGGCCCCCTTGCGTTAATACTTTGTAGCGCCACCTTTTGCTGTAGTTACAGCTGCAAGTCTCTTGGGGTATGTCTCT
>JAMQGT020002146.1:0-102928 GCA_024447675.2 Pterophyllum scalare | reverse complement strand
GGCAGGGACCATTCCAGGTACTACTGGCAACACAGACAGCAGTTAAAGTCGGAGGTCGTGCAACTTGGGTTCATGCCAGTCATTGCAAGAGGATCCCAGAACCACAGGAATAACCCACTGGGTTAGAAAGATTTTCCACGTTGACGCTGAGGAAGACAACAAGGGTGTACGACGTGCTCTGCCCTTTCAACCTGCAGCTGCGTTGGAACCAAAGGTAAGAGTGAGGGGTGAAAAAGCGCCCTCCTCCAACAGAAGCGTGCCAAGCTCCAACAAAGTGACGTGCAGAGTGAGACTCTGTGTCACCCACGAGGGATCAACGATGGAACGCAGACACCTGCTGAAACAATTAGGATGGTATGGGGTGAGAGGCTCAGTGTGTTTTTTGATTGTAACAATTATTTGTGTGGGTTGTCCGGTCATTTTTACATACAATAAATTTCCACATGACTTTCCAAACATCACAGACACAGAGAAGACTCATATGAATCACGCAAGGCGCTCACTTTCTGGGGACTTCAACCCCTTTTCTAGTCCTGACTTTATCGAAAATAATTTGTGGCTGCAGTATGCGAACGTCACTGCAATATCACTAACAAATTACTCAGGTACATTCTGTATGGCGGCCAGACCAAATTGCAGCAGGATTTACATCATGGCTTCCATTCTTCGGACATGTGATAGAGACCAACAAAAACACAGAGTGGATCAATTACATCTATTACAACCAGCAGAGATTTGCAAATTTCACTAGAGATGCACTGAAGGCCTTAGGAGAACAACTGCATGCGACTAGTCTCATGACATGGCAAAATAGAATGGCCTTAGACATGTTGTTAGCGGAGAAAGGAGGGGTGTGTGTGATGTTTGGTGATGCATGTTGTACATTCATTCCTAACAATACTGCAGCTGATGGCTCATTTACAGAAGCTCTTACTAAATTGGAAACATTGGCTTATGAACTTAAAGACAATGCAGGCACAGAAAGTTCTATGTTTGAGTGCTTTGATGGAATTTTCGGAAAATGCAAAGATTTGTTCTTGTCACTCGTGACAGGAGTCATTGGAGCTTTAGCTCTCATATCACTGTATGGATGCTGTGTCATCCCCTGTATTGGAAGCCTGATTGTTCGAACCATTGATAAATCTGTCTCACACAAAAATGGCTTCCTTACTTGAGCAACAGCCCCTAATGGGGGAACAGCTGGAACTAAACCTGGTACCTAACTGGGCGCCTCCCTATCATGATTATGAAGATGTGGAGACCATAGACTATGAGCAAAATGATGTGTAAATTTCAAATTTTCTTCACAGGTAGGATCATTATGATGCCTATGTTTCATTAAACAGCTAAGGCTATTTCACCTTCCAATTTATGATGTGTTTACTTAAACCCCAGGTGTGTAAGCACGGATGTTATGTGGAAGTTTTTTTTTTGTGCTTTTGTCTTTTTATCTTTTCTATTATCACCGAATTACTATTACAAAACAAATTTTATAAAATGATTAAAAATAATCAAAAGGGTGGAAATGTGATGAAAAATTTGTTTTTCAACTCTAATAACCTCTGTGTACTCCTTTGGTATGTAATTGTAATCTTCTAGTACAAAGACCAAGTGTGCAAAGTAGAACACAAACGTCTTTCATGGTTGTGTCCAAGGTCATGATGCACTGATTATCAGACATGGTGGTGGGAAGCTGAACTCCCCACAGCTGATAGAACAAGACTGTGTCAACAACAATGACTATAAAGGAGCTGGGAGCATTCTGCTTCTTGGTCAATGCCAGTGCGGAGACTGTTCGTGCTGTATTGACCCCTTTGCAAAGGTTATTGTTCTTACTCTCAATAAATCATCATAAAATCAGTTTGGTTTCAGGGCTCAACTTATTTTTTCCACAACAATCATCAGGAAAGCTGATCATGTGCTGGGAAGCAGCAAACACCTTCTTGAAGGCATCCCAGCCAAACCTTTCCTTGAGCTACAGACGAGGCAGATATGAAAACAAGTCAAAGTATTTTTATCCAGTGTTACTGCTGTTTGTTCAGTCATGATCACTGACATCCACCAGTGATCTGTTTAGTCTTGTTCACTCTCTGCCTTGATATGGAATTATCTCCTATATGTCACAGCTTATAACAGAAGGACGAGTCCATGCAAGAGATGAGTTTATAAAACTTTTTTTTTAGCATGTGGCTAAAATGCAACTTAAACCTACCCCAAAGTGGTTTAATGGCTACCTGGTGAACTTTAAGAGTGACTGGATCAAATGGAGCTTGAGACTTTCAGTCTCATTCGCATCACTTTTAGATTAGATTAGATTCAATTTATTGTCATTGCATACGTCACAAGTACAGGGCAATGAAATGCCTTTTTCTCCCATGTGGACCAAACAAAGTTTCTCTAATTCTCTCACCTGTATTTCCTTAGGAGGCTGAGGTGTGCAGGACTTGGGAGCTTAGTCCTCTCCTCATTCTACAGATGTGTGGTGGACAGCGTCCTATGCTCCTGCATCACTGTGTGCCACAGAAGCTGCTCTGTGGCTTTTGGAGTCAGCTTCTCCACTGTTGGGCCGGGATTTTAGGGCTCCCATTGTTCCTATTAGGCCAAAATGAAGTGGATTCAAGCCTGTATAAAACTCAGTTACAATAAAGGGACTAGCATGTTGGAATTCCATACAATTTATTCTGGAAAGTGTGCTTACTTGATAAATAACTTCTTGTGATGTGTAGAGTCAACACACATGCAGTACACAAGTAATGAGCACAAGTTAACAAAGACTTTTACAGTGTGGAACATCAGTCTGTAATTTTGCACATACAAATAACAGCAGCTTCATGCTCACTTTGGATATTCCTCACTCAGAGGGCTGCTAGAAATGCAATGATAATGAAATGGTTAAAAAAATGAACTCATTAAGAGTTGTCCTTTTTTGCTAATGATTCTCAATTCAAATGAATGCAAAAGTTTGTAGAACAATTAGCACTCCTGTTTGACGTGCTTATTCTTAAAAATAGAGAGGGTGTCTGTCTCCCAAATCCAAACTGGGGGCTGGTTCTACAGAAGAGGGGCCTGAAAGCTGAAGGCTCTGCCTCCCATTCTACTCTTAAGTCTCCTGAGGAACCACAAGTAAGGCAGCAGTCTGAGAGCGAAGTGCTCTATTGGGGTGATATGGTCCTATAAGGTCTCTGAGATAAGATGGGGCCTGATTATTCAAGAGCCAATTGTCATGGTCCCTGGCGGTGATGTCCTTTTTTCCTACTCCTGTTCCTCCCCCTTGTGTGTGGCTGTATGTTGGTGGGCGCGGTTTTGGCTTGTGTCTCCTCCCTCCTCGATCAGCTGTTCTCACCTGTTTCTGATCAACTCGTTGTCCGGCTCTTCTTAAGCGGGCAGCTGGCTTCCACCCGTCGCTGGATCGTTGACTGTGAACCAGTTAGTTTCGGCCACCATCTAACGTGTGTCACCTGTGTTTCCGCTGTGACTTACCTGAGTTGTCTTTTGTACAGATTCCTCCCTGGTCGAGTGGAAACCCACCTGGAACCCGCAGCCCCGTCACCTGCCGACGTCCACCGAACGGCCCGCTCTTCACACCACCCCCCTCCCGGAGCCCTAACCATCTCTTTCATTCCCAGAGTTCCCCCTTTTTCCCTCTACTCCCCAAACCCGCCTGCCCTAGTCACTGTAAATAAAAACCGTGCACTAAACCGATTCCTCTGCCTCTGCTTTGGGTCCTCAGCACCTCATCTGTGACACCAATAGAAGAGAAGCCAACACGGGAGAAACATGTTCTCTCTTTCTAGTCCCTGTCAGTACTCTGTTCAATTCGTGGCTGCTCCAGTCTGCGTGCCAAAGTGTCCTTGAGCAAGATACTGAACTCCAAGTTGCTCTCTGATGCAACCGTCAGAGTATGCATGTGTGAATGTTACATAGAAAACACTTTGAAATAGAAAACAGTGCTTGTATGATTGTGTGTGTGAATGGGTAAATGCAAGCTCGTTCTAAACTACAGTAGAGAACCACCATATAAGAACTGGTCCATTTTCCAATCTGGATCAGCTGAAGGCTTTTCAGGGAGCTTTTTTGGCCGCCTGATAATAATGAATTACAATGGTCCAGCCCAGAAGTAATAAATGCATGAATTAGCTTTGCAGCATCAGTCTGACACAGGATGTTTCTAATTTTAGAAATATTACACAAATGCACAAAAGCAGTCTTACAAATTTGTTTAATATGCGCATTGAAGGACATATCCTGGTCTAAAATGACTCCAAGTTTTCTCACAGTGTTACTGGAGGCCAAAGTAATGCCATCCAGAGTAAGGATCTGGTCAGACACCATATTTCTAAGATTTGTGGGGCCGAGTACAAGAACTTGAGTTTTATCTGAATTTACCAGCAGGAAATTAGAGGTCATCCAGGCCTTTATGTCTTTAAGACATTCCTGCAGTTTAACTAATTGCTGTGTGTCATCTGGTTTCATGGACAGATAAAGCTGAGTAGCATCTGCATAAAAATAAAAATGTATGCAATGCTTTCTAATACAGTTTTTCTCAATTGCGAAAGCACTAAACCCTGTTGTCTGAACCAAATGTTCAGTGCTCTGAACCCATTTATTGAAATGGTCACCTTTTTGGCAGAACCTTAAGCACTTTTCACGTAGTTAGACACAACTTGCAAACATATTTTCACCCACTAAAACACATTTTGCACTGTGATGCACTTGGGTTGCATAATGGTAAGCACAGGTAGCAAAAGTGAAACTCAGTGAAAGCACAGGTGTCTCAATGTAAACACAGCAACTCAAAATTGATGACACGTGGCTAATGATGTGAAGAAACCAAAATAAGCCAGTACAAGGAGCCCTGGTTGTTGAGGTGTCACTATGGACAGAAAGAATCAGAGGCAGAGGAGGTATGAGGCAAAGAACAATTCTTTCAGATGAAATACGGGCAACTGTCACAGACCATGTTCTTGTCCACGGTTTGACAATGAGGGAAGCAGGACTTGGAGTTCAGCCCAACCTAAGCAGATTCACTGTGTCCACCATAGTCCGAAGATTCAGAGAGGAGAACAGGTAATTGCTTTTGTCATTACATACATGTTTGCAGTATGACTCAATACAAAGGTGTTTCATTACATTCATTTTCCAATATACTTGTAGGCATAGTACCCACGCTGCCTGGCAAATGTAGATGAAGTCCTGTGGCCTGACCCAGCACATCGACATGATGCTGGAGAGTAGATACTGTATGCACTTTTGTTGTTGTAAAGTGTGTGTGTGTGTATGTGTATGTGTATATGTATGTATGCATATATATATATATATATATATATATATATATATATATATATATATATGTGTGTGTGTGTGTGTGTGTGTAGTACTAAACAGGAGGTTTGTTTTCAAAAAGCCTTTTTGTGAACAGTAAAGATTATTTCTTTAGACTTTATCATGTGATCGTTGTGTTTTCCTTTTTCTATGTCTCTATGTTGTGTGTAATGACTGTGCAGTGGTGTTTTTCATTTTGATTGATTCGGGGTCTGATCTGACAGCATTGTTTGCTTCTGAGCTCTCTTTGAACTGTTGTGAGGCAATACTTTGGTTTTTCAGGAAGAGTCAGACGCTTTGTGAATGTAGTTTGAAAATTGAGTTTGTTGTTTACAGTTTAGAGACATGAAGGGATAGTTTTAAGAAACGTGTCTTGGCAATTCAGAATAACTATAATACTGCCTCAGGGAAGAATGTATAATGTAAATATAATATTGGTTCTAGCAAACTCCATAATTAACCTTAGTGTGTAAAGACGACTCCTCATTTACATGAACAAATTGGAGTCTATTAGATAAATATGATTCAAACCACTGCAGTGCAGTACCTTTAATACCTATGGCATGCTCTAATCTCTGTAATAAAATATTATGGTCAACAGTATCAAAAGCTGCACTGAGGTCCAACAGGACAAGCACAGAGATGAGTCCACTGTCAGAGGCTGTAAGAAGATCATTTGTAACCTTCACTAATGCTGTTTCTGTACTGTGATGAATTCTGAAACCTGACTGAAACTCTTCAAATAAACCGTTCCTCTGCAGATGATCAGTTAGCTGTTTTACAACTACTCTTTCAAGGATTTTGGAGAGAAAAGGAAGGTTGGAGATTGGCCTATAATTAGCTAAGACAGCTGGGTCAAGTGATGGCTTTTTAAGTAGTGGTTTAATTACTGCCACCTTGAAGGCCTGTGGTACATAGCCAACTGATAAAGAGAGATTGATCATTTTTAATACTGAACCATTAATAATTGGAAGACTTTTTCGAACAGTCTAGTAGGAAAAACGAACAGTAAGATGTCCTAGCTTTACAGAGGGCTTTTTTTATAGAGCAATAAATTATTTTTCCAGGCTAAATGAGCATCTTCTACTTTAGTGAGACGCCATTTCCTCTCCAGCTTACGGGTTATCTGCTTTAAGCTTCGCATTTGTGAATTATACCAGGGAGTCAGGCACTTCTGATTTGAGGCTTTCCTTTTCAGAGGAGCCAACGTATCCAAAGTCATACGCAGTGAGGATGTAAACTATCGATGAGATAATCTACCTCAGTGGGAGCAGAGTTAAGGTAGCTGCTCTGCACTGTGTTGGCACATGGCACTGAAGAGCATAATAATGAAGGAATTAGATCCTTAAACTTAGTTACAGCACTTTCAGAAAGACTCCTACTGTAATAAAATGTATTCCCCACTGCTGTGTAATCCATGAAAGTAAATGTAAATGTTACTAAGAAATGATCAGACAGGAGGGGGCTTTCAGGGAATACTGTTAGGTCTTCAGGTTCTATGCCATATGTCAGGACAAGATCCAGAGTATGATTAAAGTGGTGGGTGGGCTCCTTTACATTTTGAGAGAAGCCAATTGAATCTAATAATAGATTAAATGCAGTGTTGAGGCTGTCATTTTCAGCATCTACTTGGATGTTAAAATCACCCACTATAATGATTTTATCTGAACTGAGCACTAAATCAGATAAAAAGTCTGAGAAATCAGACAGAAACTCTGAGTAAGGACCAGGTGGACGATAGATAATAACAAATAAAACAGGTTTTTGAATTTCCCAATTAGGGTGGGCAAGACTAAGAGTCAGGCTTTCAAAAGAATTAAAACTCTGTCTGGGTCTTTGATTAATTACTAAGCTGGAATTGAAGATTGCTGCTACTCCTCCTCCTCGACCTGTGCTTCGAGCATTCTGACAGTTAGTGTGATTCGGGGGTGTTGATTCATTTAAACTAACACATTCATCCTGCTGTAACCAGGTTTCTGTAAGGCACAGTAAATCAATATTTTGATCAATTATTAAATCATTTACTAACAGGGACTTGGAAGAGAGACACCCAGAGAGAAACTGAAGCTAAAGTATTGATCTCATTACACTGGCATTGATCAATATCAATACCAACGTTGGTACCGATATTATTGATATTTGGATTGATCCACCCACCACAATCAAACATGGTTAGCAACCTACAGTCATAAAGTGTACAGGTGCAACACAGCCACAGAAAAAAGTGATTTTTCCTTTAAGCTTAATTTTCCCCCTTGAGATGGCAAGCCATATTCTGTTCTACAGTGAAGTTTCTGTTTTAATTGGTTATCCCAGCAACTTACACTGCTTATGTAATCACATCACAGACAAAGCACAATTGCACTACAGCTTTCATTGTAACAAACAGCCCTTGAGTTAGTTCCAGCTGTTACAGCTCACCCAAATGTGGTTTCAGGGTTGAATATAAAACTCTGCGGGTGTTTTCATGAGCCAGTAAATCCAGCTGGATCCCATCCAGACAAGATAACAGACAATATTGCATCACATTATTTTGTGAGAGAGGTAATGTGATCTAGTGAGTCATGGTGGGAACTGTAAATACTGGAGGTTGAAGCATGTCTGGTTCAATGTTTACAATGACCCTCTGTTTTTGGCAGGCTTCTACTCTCTGATTTATAGCTCGAATGAATTTATTAAAGGACATTTATTCAAATATGACATATAGAAACAGATATTTATGGTTTGGATTCATTCAAACTGTTTTGTAGGGCCATTTGCACTTGTCTGATATATTATTCCCATTGTGTAGTTTGAAAAGTTTTGATTACTGGTGATCTAATGTGTTACACTGTAGATTTAAAAGAACCTTTTCACTGTAATGACTAGCAGCCATTCTCAGCTGCCTTAAGGCAAGAGGGGTAAGCCAGGGACAGGTTAACAGCCATTCACACATGTTCACATTTAAACCTACAGTCAATTTAGGATTGTGAATATGGGGAAAGCATGTAAACTCCACACAAAAATGTCCCAGACTGGATCCAGACTCACCACCTAACCACCGCACCACCATGCCACCGTAATGGTAAACATAATGTCTTAGTTTTGTAATTTAATTTTTCAAATAACTAAATAATTACTGTTAAAATGTTGCAGTGCAAAAATTTCCTGATGTATTCGTAATGTTTCTCTGACCTTGTGTGTCACTTTGTGCGTCAAGGATGGTCGTTACACTGTGGAAGTACTTGAAGGGTGATAAGTGTCAGCTGCTCAGGAGCTCTGCTTCACATTTTGAAGAAACACCTGAAAGCTAAACACAGCTGCACAGCACTGCTGGTGAGGCCTGCTGAGGAGCAGCTTAAGGCTGACATTATCTCTGAAACTAAAACCAGCAGCTCTGAGTGTCTCCAAGTCACTCTTTAACTGCAGTAATTGTCTAATGTACAGTTTAAACAGAATAATTCAAAGTGACATTGTGCAACATTTCACACTTTATAGGAAAGAATATGTTGCTGTTGGTTTATAAATACATGACTGATGCTAAAATATGTTTTAAACTGGCCAGTGTTACGCTTGAAATTGCAGCAATGTGCAGAAAATTCCAGTAGCTTATGAAGCAACCTTGTAAATTTTTTAGGTATAATATATCCAAGAAATGCCAGTTAGTACACATCAACAATGCCGTAAAGTAAAAAATATATGTGGACTTTTTGTGTCCAGAAGCTGCTGTAAATAATTATTGTAGCTGTTTCCATTTGCTACTTTTCATTGAGGACTATATTGTGAACACCCGCTCCTGAAATGAAAGTGGAACGTCTCCCCAGATTGCTCTGATTACAATCAAATACTTTAGATGACTGGTTTGTTTTAAAAGTGTCCAGGATTTATAGAATATAGTGTACCTGAGGAGAAGTGTGGGTGGATCTGAATAATAGACATACAGGCCTGGACTTCCAGTTCTACCTTAAACAGCTTGACCGTTAGTGGGGATAAATTTAAAAAGCCAGTGAATTCCTCTTCTGCACTTCATCTGCTCAAACGTGATTGGTTGATACAATGTGGCCTAAAAATGGAAACCAGAGGCTTCCAAAACATAAAGTTATGTCCTTTGCCTACAGATTGTCCATATTCATATGCCAAAATTGGTTTAGTCTCTAGTTTGATGCTAGAAGAATGGAAAGAAAAGGTCAGAATGAGTAATCACCATAAATTACAGCCGCATAAATGGAGCTATTTATCTAGATATTTGATTAAATTAATTTATGCTCTCAAGTGCAGAATGAGTCATAAATTTTTGTTCTGCTTTCTGGGAATTAAAATAAAAACACATTTTCACACATTTAGCAAGGAGCAAGAATTAGAAGACAACAAAGGGAAGTGAGAGCACGGATGTTTTTATTGCATTTCAAGTGGGCCTGAAGTGTAATTACAAAAGTGAGTACACCCCTCACATTTCTGCAGATATTTAAGTATATCTTTTCATGGGACAACACTGACAAAATGATACTTTGACACAATGAAAAGTAGTCTGTGTGCAGCTTATATAACAGTGTAAATTTATTCTTCCCTCAAAACACTCAATATACAGCCATTAATGTCTAAACCAGCAGCAACTAAAGTGAGTACACCCCTTAGTGAAAGTTCCTGAAGTGTCAATATTTTGTGTGGCCACCATTATTTTCCAGAACTGCTTTAACTCTCCTGGTCATGGAGTTTACCAGAGCTTCACAGGTTGCCACTGGAATGCTTTTCCACTCCTCCACGATGACATCACGGAGCTGGCGGATATTCGAGACTTTGCGCTCCTCCACCTTCCGCTTGAGGATGCCCCAAAGATGTTCTATTGGATTTAGGTCTGGAGACATGCTTGGCCAGTCCATCACCTTTACCCTCAGCCTCTTCAATAAAGCAGTGGTTGTCTTAGAGGTGTGTTTGGGGTCATTATCATGCTGGAACACTGCCCTGCAACCCAGTTTCCAGAGGGAGGGGATCATGCTCTGCTTCATTATTTCACAGTACATATTGGAGTTCATGTGTCCCTCAATGAAATGTAACTCCACAACACCTGCTGCACTCATGCAGCCCCAGACCATGGCATTCCCACCACCATGCTTGACTGTAGGCATGACACACTTATCTTTGTACTCCTCACCTGATCGCCGCCACCCATGCTTGAGACCATCTGAACCAAACAAATTAATCTTGGTCTCATCAGACCATAGGACATGGTTCCAGTAATCCATGTCCTTTGTTGACATGTCTTCAGCAAACTGTTTGCGAGCTTTCTTGTGTACAGACTTCAGAAGAGGCTTCCTTCTGGGGTCACAGCCATGCAGACCAATTTGATGTAGTGTGCGGCGTATGGTCTGAGCACTGACAGGCTGACCCCCCACCTCTTCAATCTCTGCAGCAATGCTGACAGCACTCCTGCGTCTATCTTTCAGAGACAGCATTTGGATGTGACGCTGAGCACGTGCACTCAGCTTCTTTGGACGACCAACGCGGGGTCTGTTCTAACACTAACGAGTCACATGACATTTTGGAGGGGAAATGACAAGCAGTGCTCACTTTGGTCATTTATGGGTGTAGTCTCTTAGGGGTGTACTCGCTTTTGTTGCCGCTGGTTTAGACATTAATGGCTGTATATTGAGTTATTTTGAGGGAAGAATAAATTTACACTGTTATATAAGCTGCACACAGACTACTTTTCATTGTGTCAAAGTGTCAGTTTGTCAGTGTTGTCCCATGAAAAGATATACTTAAATATCTGCAGAAATGTGAGGGGTGTACTCACTTTTGTGATACACTGTATGTGATGATAACAAATTCAGAGAACATCCTCTAAAAAGTAAATTAAGCAAAAGCCAAAAACGCAAGAAAATAAACATACACGATGATAAACAGGAAAGAATGGAGCAGTGACAAACATGAGAGGAAGTGAAGAAACCCCTGAGTAAACATGTCAGTAGCAGAAAATACTGATTTACTGCTTCATGACAAGACTTGTGTTGTTTCTAATTAACCAAAACAGAAGTGTTGTCGAAAGAATTTTCCCACCCGCCAACTTTCACCCCAAAATACGCACACACACACACACACACACACGTAGTCAGTGTCTCTCTACTCTGTCGTCTACAAATGAGCTCATGCATGATGAGTTTTATCAGGGCCCTGCAGAGCCAATAAATTCGTGAGTGTGTTGTCTTTACATCGTGTATATGTGAGACACACATGCAGACAGAACATTATGTCCCTCCTTGCTGTTTAACAGTCTGGGAATCCATCGTCCTGACCTTTCCTGCGTTGTGGAACTGCTTTGACTGTGCCATCTAGCAGACACACACACACACACACACACACACACACACACACACACACACACACACACACACATATGCCCCTCTCAATACAATATAAAACTAAGCCTAATCCCAGTTTTAGCTGGGTTTACAGTGTGGTTAGCACATGCTCTGTCACCACAAAGTATTTTTTTTCCTCCTCTGATCCTCCTTGCCTTCAGGTCTTTAAATCAACCCTCTGAATGGGTCCACTCTGAATACCACCTACTCATAAAATCAGCCAGGGATTCCACTTAAATAGCAGTTGGATGCCTGCTTCTAAATTATAGTGCACAACATGCGGAGAGATGCAGTTTGGAAAAGAGAACTCCATCTTTCAGACCTGTCTGGAAGAGGCTTTCTCAGAGTGTCAGTTTTCCAGCTGACAAAGCTTCTTTGATAAGCTAATCAGAGAAATGTTGGGTTTAGGGAGGTTTCCACATAAGTCTTGGAAAGCTTATGCTGCAGATATCTTCATGCCTGAGCTCAGCTGTTCGCATACACTTACAGGACTTGCTCTTGGATAAGTGATGAAGAAGAATGTTTTTATTCCACTCTTTAGAGGAGGCCTGAGATATAGAAGCTGGTTTTCAGCTGGACAGGAAACAGCTTTAAATGAACAGAGCCATTAAAAGCTATATAAACTGTCATTCTTGAATCCAGAAATATAGTTTATTTAGTTGGTATAACATCAAAATAAGGGCAAATGAACCTTTATCCATAAGGAGATGTTAATTGAATTTTGAGATGCTGGGTTCAAGAGATTTCATTCTTTTATCATCAGTGCACAAAAATCTATCTTTTTTTTTTTTCTCCAGGTATTATATTCTAACTAATCATAATACAGCTCAAAAGATCAGAAGACAAATATATTATCAGCTACTAACTGGCATAATTCACACAACCTGATGTTGGGATGTTTTGAAAAAGAAGAGCATGAATAACTCATAAATAAAAAAAACAAGTTGCCCCGAAGGAGACCAGAACTGGCAACTTTTTGCTCTGAAGTAAGTAGTTCTTGTAATCTAGAGATAACTGAGCCATACAGTAGACACTAGACTGGCTGTCTAGTCCTTGTATTTAAAAAAAAAAAAAAAGATACATCCATGTACTTTGCATTGTAGTAAATGCAATCAATATCCATGCATTATAAGTAGAAGTCTGACTGGACCACTACAGTAAACAGAAACTACATCAACTTCTCAGTTAAGCCATAAGACCCATAAATCACTGCACTGATTGAGAGTTGAAGGTACAGTCAGTGAAGTCAAAATGCATCTTGGATACATGAACGCATTAGCAAAAATTTCTAAGTTTTTATCAAGTTAGCATGCTGAGTGCTCATTAACTTGCAGAGAGAAAAAAAAGGAGACTGCAGTCTGGACACTGACTTTTTGGATGGCAAAACACTCCAGAGGTCAAATTCAAATGAGGAAAGCCATTAAATTCTGTCCATGCTTCATCTTTTGTCTTTACACTTGTTTTTTCTTTAACATTAAGCGAATTTTGAAAAATGTAATGTAATTGCCACCAAACTAGCAAAATGTGCATAGTCTCACTCCAGTGTTGTGGGCAGATATACACTGCTCAAAAAAATAAAGGGAACACTTAAACAACACAATATAACTCCAAGTAAATCAAACTTCTGTGAAATCAAACTGTCCACTTAGGAAGCAACACTGATTGTGATTTGGCGCTATATAAATAAAATTGAATTGAATTGAATTGAATTGAATTGAATTGAATTGAATTGAATTGAATTGAATTGAATTGAATTGAATTGAATTGACAATCAATTTCACATGCTGTTGTGCAAATGGAATAGACAACAGGTGGAAATTATTGGCAATTAGCAAGACACACTCAATAAAGGAGTGGTTCTGCAGGTGGGGACCACAGACCACTTCTCAGTACCTATGCTTTCTGGATGATGTTTTGGTCGCTTTTGAATGTTGGTGGTGCTTTCACACTCGTGGTAGCATGAGACGGACTCTACAACCCACACAAGTGGCTCAGGTAGTGCAGCTCATCCAGGATGGCACATCAATGCGAGCTGTGGCAAGAAGGTTTGCTGTGTCTGTCAGCGTAGTGTCCAGAGGCTGGAGGCGCTACCAGGAGACAGGCCAGTACACCAGGAGACGTGGAGGAGGCTGTAGGAGGGCAACAACCCAGCAGCAGGACCGCTACCTCCACCTTTGTGCAAGGAGGAACAGGAGGAGCACTGCCAGAGCCCTGCAAAATGACCTCCAGCAGGCCACAAATGTGCATGTGTCTGCACAAACGGTTAGAAACCGACTCCATGAGGATGGTATGAGGGCCCGACGTCCACAGATGGGGGTTGTGCTCACAGCCCAACACCGTGCAGGATGCTTGGCATTTGCCAGAGAACACCAGGATTGGCAAATTCGCCACTGGCACCCTGTGCTCTTCACAGATGAAAGCAGGTTCACACTGAGCACATGTGACAGACGTGACAGAGTCTGGAGATGCCGTGGAGAGCGATCTGCTGCCTGCAACATCCTTCAGCATGACCGGTTTGGCAGTGGGTCAGTAATGGTGTGGGGTGGCATTTCTTTGGAGGGCCGGACGGCCCTCTGTGTGCTCACCAGAGGTAGCATGACTGCCATTAGGTACCGAGATGAGATCCTCAGACCCCTTGTGAGACCATATGCTGGTGCGGTTGGCCCTGGGTTCCTCCTAATGCAGGACAATGCTAGACCTCATGTGGCTGGAGTGTGTCAGCAGTTCCTGCAAGATGAAGGCATTGAAGCTATGGACTGGCCCGCCCGTTCCCCAGACCTGAATCCGATTGAGCACATCTGGGACATCATGTCTCGCTCCATCCACCAACGTCACGTTGCACCACAGACTGTCCAGGAGTTGGCAGATGCTTTAGTCCACGTCTGGGAGGAGATCCCTCAGGAGACCATCCGCCACCTCATCAGGAGCATGCCCAGGCCTTGTAGGGAGGTCATACAGGCACGTGGAGCCCACACACAATACTGAGCCTCATTTTGACTTGTTTTAAGGACATTACATCAAAGTTGGATCAGCCTGTAGTGTGTTTTTCCACTTTAATTTTGTGTGTGACTCCAAATCCAGGCCTCCATTGGTTAATAAATTTGATTTCCATTGATCATTTTTTTGTGATTTTGTTGTCAGCACATTCAACTTTGTACAGAACAAAGTATCAGATCTAGGATGTGTTATTTGAGTATTCCCTTTATTTTTTTTGAGCAGTGTATTTTCTTCTTTGGGGAAACACATACTCATTTCATTCAAGCATCAGAAAGATCTAATGTCTCCTCAGAGAGCAGGAACTACGCTGAGAGCCTCTGGCATAGCAGGAGGCTCAGAGTTCAGCTTTCAAAGGATGATGGCCAACACGAGTACCAACCTGTTGCCGTGCTGACCACACACCACAACAAACACAACACTTTACAAAGCAGAGTGCGGTAACCATGGATTCTCCTTATCGTCTGACTCACAGCTTTTCCCTTTGGTAGATGCCAGCTCCATGAAACCATGAGTGCTTGTAGTTAACACCTACTCACTCTTATAGCTGGAAGCAGGTATGGCACACAATGAAGACATGTAAGACTCATATAGAAGATTCCAGATGGAGATCAGATCAGACAGCATTAACAATGTCACACTCTAATCTCTGAAGGTTGCTATCGTTTACAGTTATTCCCCTTCAGTTTCCATGTAAACACAAACAGAGGGAGAAAATAGGCTAGAAATACACAGTGCCAGATGTGATTAAGAGGGTCACGTCCCTTTTCGTCAAGTCCCACTTTGCTCCCTAATAAGTCGCCTGTTCTTATTGCCACCCTGTCACCACATAGATCATACTGTTTTGTGCTCAGGATAACTACTATACAGTTTTTAAAAAAATAAAAAATAAAACTTTTGGCTGCATTTTCTTAAAGGCAAACCAAGAATCCCCCTGTGAGCTGATCCCGGCTATTTTCCTCGAACATGTTCATGACGCTGACTGCATAGCTATCCAGTGACACATCCCCATTTTACGATCTGACTTAAATATTGGTTTTGCGGCATGCCGTACAAATCATATTCCACTCTCTTTCTCTTGTGCAACTATGATGTTTCAACATGAAAACCCAGAGCGTCCATAGCTGCTGGCTGATAGGACCTCACTGTCAGCCAGGCACCGCAAGCATGAGCTCATGCTCTCCAGGCTGCTGCATGTTTTTGGGGGGTTTTTTTCCCCAAAATTTTTTCATTACATGCTGAGACTTCATGCAACCTGACCTCACCAGATGAACTGGCAGGGCAGAGAGTTAAGTTTGAACATAAACTACACGTGTCAGGGTCTGTCAGTGAGAACAGTGACAGCAATTAGCCGCTTTCCTTTTCCAAACACCCTACGTGTTGGAAATCTGACTGATTTGTCACAACAGCTTAGGAGAGGAGGGCCAGACAGTCGGGCCACCGTTAGAGCTGTTTATTATTCAGCGATCATGAGAGCAGCACTCTGATAACTCTGAGCTGAACTCAAGAGGCGCATGGATGAACAGCAAGGCCGAAATCTAAGGAAGGAAAGAACTGAAGCCACAGAGAGAGTTCCGCTGAGTTTAAGATACCAGTTTATCTTTGGAGACACAGCAGGATCAGTGCAGTCTTTCTGGATAAGCTGCTATTAATAAAATGACTTCCATGAATTATGATGTAGTGACATGTAAAACTAATCATGTGGTCATGAGGAGACAAACACTGTACAATGGGAGAAGAATCTTAAATCCTTTTATTTCCTCTTGGATAAGTCTGCACTGCCTGTCGTGCTTGGTATAATTATTTTATGCTTCTCATTCATCATCAAAACCAAAGAAGTTAAATTAATCGAAGTGAATTCATCAAAGCAGATATTAGGCTGAGTGACAGCTCAGTGTTTTGCCGGTTTCCCTACAATATAATGTAGTTATAACAGCAGTTTGAATAACCACTGTGCAGTGCACGTGGCACCCGCTAATTAATTGTTACTGTTTCCTGCAAATGTAGATGTTATTATTATTATTAGAATAATATACTGTTACATGAAGTTGCAAACACATAATAATATTAGTTATAAAATTGTTATAATAGCTTACTACAATGAGCATAATGAGCACAGCGCAACATGGTTTTGATCAGAATGTTTCAGTTGTGTTAGCTCAAACATGCAAAGAAAAACTGGTGTAGCAGGCGTTAATTCACTTCAGTCTGTTCACTCTCTCCTTCCTCCATGCTATGTTATGTCTCCCAATAGAGCAAGCATGCCATGGTGTGCACACGGCTATGTAAACCTGAGGCCTGTACTATGAAGCAGGATTTATTCAAGTAACTTTGGGGTTAGCCCTGGGTTTGCTGTACTACGAAGGCAGTCCACTTCTTACTGGGGTACATCAGCACGGTAACTTATGCTGTCAAGATTCCAGATGACAGATCAACAGGTATGAAATCACCCTCTACTGACCAATCAATGCTCTGGGAAATAGCGCCACCATTCCTGGAAAATCCCTTGGACCTCACCATGCAGAGAGTAGGAAGGTCTAAGGTTTTTTTTAAGAGTGTTGATGGAGAAGTGTAGAAAAGGTAAGAAGGAGCTTCATTGTGTCTTTGTGGATCTAGAGAAAATCATACAATAGGATGGCAAGAGAGGAACTGTGGTACTGCATGAGAAAGTCAGGAGTGGCAGAGAGGTATGTGAGGGTGGTGCAGGATATGTGTGAGGACAGTGAGACAGAGGTGTAGTAGGAGTGACAGATCAGTTCAAGGGGCTCTGAGTGCTTTCTTGTTTGCAAGGGTGATGGACAGGCTGACAGATGAGGTCAGGCAGGAGTCTCTGTGGACTATGATGTTTGCAGACGACACTGTGATTTGTAGTGAGAGTAGGGAGCAGGTGGAAGAGAGCCTGGAGAGGTGGAGGAATGAAAGTCAGCAGAAGCAAGACAGAATACATGTGTGTGAGTGAGAGGGCGACAGGTGTAACAACGAAGCTGAAGGTAGCGAAGGTAGATGAGCATCAACCATCCAGAGCAACGGACAGAGCATAAGAGAGGTGAAGAAGAGCGTGCAGGCAGGGCGGAGTGGGTGGAGATTTTGAGTGCATACATTTTTCCACAACAGTCCGAAAATCTTTATTGCTCTCTGTTGAGCTTATTTGTTTCCCTTGCTAATAACTGTGACATCAGATTTTGAAGGTGTTCATTCACTGCAGCATATTGTGTATGACAGGGAACTCTTAAAAACGACTGCTTTTTGCATATTTGTACAAATTTTAATATCCCATGTTTACTTTAGAACATGGGTGGTCAAGGAAAAAAGTCCTGATTCTATAACCATAAAAATATATAAAATAGACTCGCAGGTCTGCATTTGTCAGATTTCTTTTCTTTGCTGGTTCTTGTACCAACAGGCCTGCAGACAAAAGATCGCAGATAAGCAGTCAAACAACAGAGAAGAATACTGTTAGATCAACATTAAATCATCTTCAGCCTCCTGCGTTACGCTAAGTTAATTGTTCCTTGTACTTTTACATATCCAGGGATCAGAGAGTGTGTGGTTGAGTATATCAACAATGAAATCATCCCCCAGCACCGGCCTCAGCTTGCCTCCTGTCTTGCAAACTGGATTATCATCTTAAGATCTGTGACTGGATAAAGTTGCAGTAATTACACAGAACTGGGCCAACGTGGAATTTCACAAATGTCATGCTCATCTGTTTCTCTGGAATGATAATTTGTAACCGATATGCACGCCGACGCTGCTGTAAGCGCTGAAGTTGTTTTACCTGAAATTACACAACTAGCATGTTATACTGTAATTCTCTACCCGACAAACGGACGTTTCCAGCAGAGCTTTCACTGTAATCGTAGACGTCTGTTCAAACGTGAGGACCCAGTCAGACACACACACAGCTCCTCTACAGACACCAAAGCAGACCCAGGATTTGTGTCCATTTTACCAGTTTTAAGAGTTTTCCTTTACTTATGTCAGCTGCGTATTCCTGCTTCCTGAATCTTTAGCCTCTGCTTTGTCTTAAATCGGGCATCGTCACTTTGAGTTGAGCGGGCACGGCTGCATTCGTTGTCCATGATTTGTACGAGGATACTCCATTTAGAGCATTTTTGATTGTAGCAACAGCCCATCAAAGCTGATTGACTTCACTTTTTTTTCTCACAGGGTTGACTAAAGCATATCCCGCTTTGTCATTTTTCTGCTAAACGGGACCGTGCTTTGAAAAACGACAGATTACTCAACAGCACTATGCAACATAATTTCCATTCCTGTGTTACATGGACAGTGACATTTATGAAAACTTAATTTGTAGGGACAAAAAAAAGTGTCTTTTTGTGCTTTAATTTTAATCACTTATGCATTTATTTACATAGTGTAATGGTGTAAAACTTCCCAGAGCGGCTAAAAATGAGGGTCTAATGCCATTCTTTACAAAAACTGAAGTGATTGCTGTGAGGAAAATCTTGTGAAAAATGTTTTTCTCACCTGAGCAATAAATTGAGCTCTTGGTTTAGTGAACAGACAAAATACATCTCACGGGGAGAGCGCTGATTAAAATCGGTTTTGGAGTAGGTAGGGACAGGATTTATGTAAACTGTGGTTTAACTTTAAAACACTGCAGCACTGATAATGGTCTTTTCCAAATGTGACGCACGTATGTATTCATATTATCCCTCTTCTCTTGAAATTTTGATGATATCTGTTTACTGTTTATCTTGAGATTGATTGATAGCCTTTGTCTCTTCAGGAGTGTGTTGGGTAGCTGTGTTTTATTGCTTCAGAGAATATCAGAAGCTTCGTCTGATATTTGTGATCAAACCACACACACACACACACACACACACACACAAACACACACACATTTATCCCTTAGGGCACTTGGGGCTGGCAGCACGCACACAGACACACATCTGGTATCAGTCGAAGTTAAGTGCAGTTTATCCCTGCAAATGGTCTCAGAGTTTAGGTTGTCTCTGTGGACTCCATGCTTTATGTTCCTCTTCATCAATCCACATCAAAGCTGACGGCTGACATATACGAGCAGTGAGGGTCAGCACGTTTTACAAGCGTCTTCTTTTTTTATTGCACTGAGTGCATGTCCCTAATGAGAAAGCCGGAACAGAGAGCATAAAAGGAGACTGTGATATGAAAGCAAAATATTTCTAGAGGTCGGCAGGTTTTACAAGAAGCTTTGATTTTGTGTGGGTGTAAATGAAGGAAGCAAAGCTCCAAGACTTACATTTAATAATGTTCTGCAACAATGTTCAAAGAAAATCATAGATACACAGCTTTTATGTCAAAAACAAACTTATGCTCCTCCCCTTTTGCATGCAGATATAAACACACATACACACACACACACACACACACACACACACACACACACAAATCATCATGAGCTACCTGAATATAGATACTTAGGCAGTAATGTGGATTTTCATACCAAAGTGCATAGATTATGGTGAAAATGGTGATAGTTCTATAGAGTGGTGATTATAATTCTGCAAGTCAGCTCCAAAATAAAAATTCATGAATGTCCTATAGCTTTTTCTTTTCAGAGTAAAGTCCATTCAAACAACACTGTGCAGTATGTTAACTGCTACATCAGAAAACAGATTTAACACTAAAGATAATTTCTCAATGACTGACAAAAATCCTTCTGACATACTTATTAAGACGCTTTTCCTTTATCTGACATAATCATAGTGATGTTTCAGGTGGGCCTTGTGTTAATACCCCCTTCCCTGGATAGAACAAGTATGTGTTGTGATATGCCACATTCAGCATGTTGTACAATATCATGAAAGTGTTTGGTTGTGAGATTTCTTTCAGTGGGACTGACAAAGAGGTGTTTCATTACTTTAGAGTCATTTCATGGTTTTAGGTGTTAGCAGGTGCTTTTCTGAGCATTTGCACTTTAGAAAATATATTTACACATGAGATCTCACATATTTACTGATTATTTATTGAACATTTTAATGACTTGTGTGATTCTTTCTTCCAGGCACTGTGCTCACTGATTGGCATTCGCCATAGAATACCAGAATTAGGAGGTTCACCCTTGGCACCCTGTGCTTTTCAGAGATGAGAGCAGATTCACCATGAGCACATTTGACAGACGTTCTGCCTGCAACATTGTTCAGCATTGTTCCCCAGACCAGTGATGGTCTGGGGAGGCATATCCATGGAGGATATATCCATACAGGCAAGGTAACGGCACCCTGACTTCCATTAGGTATCGGGATGAAATCCTTGGACCCGTTGTCAGACCCTATGGTGATGCAGTGGGTCCTCAGTTCCTCCGGGTGCACAAAAATGCCCGCCTTCATGTGATGAGAATATGTAGGCAGGTGAAATGGCTTAATTTCCTTCTTCTGGCTCATCATCAGCAGGATATAAAGGGCTGCCAATTAACAAATTAATCCTTGTTTTGTGTTGCTGCTGATACGTGTCCCTAGTGCTCCACAGAGCTGCTATGTTAAATGTTGTAATTTAAAGTTTTGATAAATAAAAATAACAAAGCTTGAACTGTAAATCCTGCATCTTACTGGGATGATTGTACCCTTGCTGCTCAGAGGTCATTAATGCAAAAGTTGTGACGGGACTGTAACAAAGTCAGACCCCCAACAGCTGAGACTGAGCTATAAAATGATCACATGACTGAGCACAAACCAGATGGCTACACAACAGAACTTGTCCGTACTTTTTCTTATTCTTTCTATTTAAGATTGTCTCTTGTAATTATATATTTTTTAATTTAAAAAATATATAATTAAAAAAATTGCTTTTGGTTGAAATACAAAATCTCCAGTTGTATGTGGTGCAAGGATGCATAAATGAAAAAATGTTTTCTGCAGCAGTTACTCTGGTTTTCACAATCTATGATTGAAGAAGTGAGAAAAGCTGCATACCAACCCTGAAAATGTGTTTGGATTACAAGAACGCAGCAGCTATTTTGCACTCGACAGCATTTTTCTCTCAGAGGATGTTTGATAAGCAGCTCTCGTTGTTTAGTGACCTGAAGACAAAGTGTTGGAAGTCCAGAATATTCAGAAAATAGACCAGACCATTTTCTAATTTCAAACCTTTTTATTATTCACTCATATTCTTTCAAAATAGTGCAACAACCCTTCAGAATAAAAATTCCATATGTTATAAATTTAGTTGTATTCATTCCAATATAGTATTAATTAAAGATTTTAATATTATATAATATAAATCCATTTAAGGGTCACTGTTACCCTCATTATTTCATTGATCAGCAATAATTCAGCAGGTTTTCTGAACCAGAATCACAGATTCTTAGATGACTGTAGCGTTTTCATGTAAAGTTTTCATGTAAATAACCAATGCTCCAGTTATTTTCAGCATTTCTAACCAAAATTATTTTGTAATTCCATAAACTCTAACAAAACATCTTCTTCATTTGCTTTATTGAAGCTCTGCTTTGACTCACTGTTTAAAAAATGCCACCCGAAGATCATGAAAGTGTGTAAACTTATGCGGAAAAGCTTTTCTACAGCACTTTTAATGGGGGAAAAAAATCCACAAGGTACCTTTAAACAGTGATTACTGCATAATCAACACTGGGTAGTTGCACCAGCTGGTCTTTACTAAGCCTGATCCTAACTGCTAATATGGTTTCTGTTAAGACAAGTCTTTAGAAAGCAGGTTATGATGGTCACACCAAGCAACAGTCCTTCAAGACTAAAATCATTAAGCCAAAAACTGCATTTTCTCTAATGGCCACTTGAGGTTGACTCAAAAATGAACTCAATGCCCCGTAGACTCCCATGTTACAATGTCCAAATAAAAAACATTTCTTTGTGGAATCCGAAAACTAATGGGTGATGTCACAGTGGCTGCATCCATCTTTTATATACAGTATATGGGTTGTACCAACCAAACTTAAGCCGGATATTGGCTAGGCTTAAGGTTTGTCTTAGTGATGCACATTCATATGAATGCACATGTGACTATGGCTGTTGCTCTGCAGCAGGCGCTAGCTTGCTATTTTTTTGTTTCTGAAGTAAAAGGCAATTTGACTGACATTATAAGCAGAGGCACAGTGCTTTCTGCACAAGAACACACTGATAGCGAAGCAGCGCAAAGCTGGTAACAAACAAGAAGTGACTGATTAGGGAAAAATAAGTAATAGTTCTGACTCAGGCAGCCTTTATTCACAAAGCAATGTGACCAAAAGTAGAAAGACTGGGCAAAGAAAGGTGTTTGTGGGGGGAAAACTCATGAAACATGAGAGGGTCTCTACCTGAAAATATCATTATATAGCAATATAGCTGAAGTTTGGTCAGAGTGGAAAGCTGCGATGGTGACCAGATGCTTGTTTATGGTCCAGCACAAACTCTGAATATGGTGAGGCTTCTTCAGTAAGAAACAATCACCTGTGGCCTAATTAAATACAAATCTGATTATAGCTGCTCAATCAGCGCCACATTGCTGCATACAGTTTGTCCTGTCTAAAAGTCTACATGTTGTAAACTTGCTATAGGACAACATTCACTTTAGTGTTACAAACTGTATAGAAAAGCCAGGATTCTGACCTGCTCTTCACTAAGCATAGATTTATGATTGGCACAACGTGACTTGGAGCACTAAGTTACGCTCTAACTCGTGCACGGATTGTACGGACATGTTTTGCTATTTGCCAAAGAAACTGTATGTTACTTCAAACCATCAGAAATTTAACTCAAAATCAGTGCAACACACAAAAGAAATCAATCAGTTTCACAGAAACCCTAATAGACCTAAAAACAAAAAGTCAAGCATTTAAGACACTCTAAAATAGAAATGATGGCGAGGAGTGAGCGAGGCGGTTCTCACTGGTGGTTGTGATGTTCTTCTCAGGCCATCAGTGTGGCTCAGTATGGCTTCTTCTGCTCGTGACAGGCACACAAACACACACACATGCCATTCAAAACACACCTAATTAAATATTATTTTGACCGTGGTTGTTGCATTAAATGCATTTCTTTTTAATATCACCTTACCTCCACTGCATTTTTCCTTGCTGTGGAGAAAATAAATGACGATTACTCTCTTGGACATCAACACCTCTCATGTCATCTTTATGTTATTATGCCACGAGCACACAAACAGCAAACGCGTGTGACCTACATTTGTATTCTGTGTAAGAGTTGTTGGGGACTTATGAGCCTGTCTGTATCACTCACCTGAGTGCAGGTAGCGCAGCATCACAAACAGGATGGCCAACAGTGAGATCAGAGTGAAGCCAGCACAAAGGTTAAACATCCAGCTTACTGGCTCTAAAACAGACCACACACATGAGCCTCTGCTGTCACCTGCTGGCAGCTCACAGTACTGCACTGAGACTTCTCTCACCTTCGACATTCAGGATGAAGTGCTTTTTGATGGGCACTTTCAGGGACTGATGGGAGACGCTGCATGTAAACTGCTTCCCGGATTGCCTGAGTGAAGCCTTGAGGTAGAAGAAAGCTGAGAGCGAGTAGGTCTGCTCCTTGTTATGCTTGTGGCTGGACAACAGAACATTATCCAGCAGCTTGGGCAGAGGAGCACCGACCCGCTGGCCTGAGGCTGCTGGGTCTTGCTCATACCAGGCTATCTCCACGTCCAGAGGGTAGTAGTTGTTTGCCTCACACACAACCTTTTGGTCCTCACCCTCCAGCAGTGACAACGTAGGCCCTACATTGAGGGTGACGCGGGGAGGCTCTGAGGAGAGAAAGAAGGGAAAAAATTTTTTTTAATTCCTTACAGAGGCATTTCTCTCCTGAGAGATTTTCTCAAACAGGAGTTTGTCTCCTGCTTTGCCTTGCCATGCCAGCAGGTTAAAGATTTTGTTAAACAGCAATGCCAGGCAAAGTTTGGGTGAAGAAGTGCAGGTAAAATGCTGGCTGAGCACGAAGCCTTGAAAGGAGTTGAGTGTCAGCTGAGGAGCGAGAAACGAAAGTAGATGAAATGTCAGCTCAAGCTCTTTATGGCCTCTCAGTCATAAAGTGTCCATTTCAGCTAACTGAAGGGGACTATTGTGCTAATTTCCAGCTCAATTTGTTTTTCCATTCTTGCACTACAGTAGCGTAGCTTTCCATGATTCACAGTTCAAAATAATCTTGATTTAACTTCTACTTCTGGGTCTGGAAACAGCACCTCACTTCATCCCCTCTCTGATGCGAGCTGTTTTAGCTCCTCTCCCTTTAAGCCAACTTTCTTCTGATTGGTTGCCCTACAAAAACACAAGGTTCAAACGGCATGTGGGTGGAGCTTCTGAACTTACAGCCACATTAGAGATTTCCACTCTCACTGAGTTCAGACAGGTCTAAGAGTAAAAGACTTTTTGAAGTCTGAGCTTTTAGCCCATATGGATTACTCATATACACTGACCTCATCACCTGAAACCCTGGCCATGTTATATGTGCGTATTCAGTATTATTAGGACAGAAAAACAAAGACAAAGAAGAGCAGGCCCTTCTTTCAATTTAACTAATAACAAGCAGCACAAACATTTAGTACTTTTTGCCATTGCCAACGACCTCTCTGACTGTTTTCCCCACCTTCGATGTGCAGAATTATATCCACATTGCTGAACAGTGGAGTCACTGACACCGAACAAATGTAGGTCCCTTCACTGCTCATCTTAGACAAAGGGAGGGTGTAGGTGGCATCTCCAGCTGCGAGAGCTTTCAGCCCAACTCCACTCCCTTTGGTCTGGCTTGTGCGGCTGGTGTAGCTGAAGAGCTTATTCCTCTCTCCCCGGTGCTGCCAGTGCCACTCCACGGTGACATTGGCACCCTTGTGGTCAACATCAAACTGGCAGTGGAGCTTTGGTTGGGACATCAAGGCTACTTTCACCAAGGGAGTCTTTGTTTTGATGGCCATGGCGACTAGGGAAACAGATGTGACCCAAGAGACATACTTGGTTCCTTTACATGATTTTCTGAGCAAATTTATCAAAACAAGCATCCTATAATGTCCCATAAATACAGATACATCATCAGCATTCTGTATCCCATATGATGGATATATTTAGTCTTTTTCCAAAATCCAGATGTTGAGATTACCTGTCGTGGTGAGTACCTCTCTGTCAGCAATGGGGGGCCATTTGCGATAGTCCTGCTCTCCTGGGGGAGGTTGGTCAGAGGGGTGTCTGAGGAAACCGGTGACGGTGAAGAGGCCCCTGCTGTGCCTCAGGGTGCAGCTGAACCAGCGGTTGTAATCCTGGGCGCCCATGACAGGCCAGCGGACATAAATGCCTTCTGTGCTGTACCTACGCAGGTCACACTCCAGCTGCTCTGCCTCCACCCCCTCCACATAACGCCGCAGGTCCAACTTTGAGCCTAGAAGAGGGCACACTGCAGTTAAATCAAATGTCTTCCAGCCTGCTTCTCATGTAGGCTGCAGCAACTCACTGGCAATCAGGAAAGTGATGGCGTTCGGATTAACAGGAGCGTCTCCTTTCTGACCAAACTGCAACATCGCCTCTCTGTGGATGAGCCGAGTCTCCGTGTGCCCCTCATTATTAATA
The DNA here is from genome assembly GCA_024447675.2 of Pterophyllum scalare. Lineage (NCBI taxonomy): Eukaryota > Metazoa > Chordata > Actinopteri > Cichliformes > Cichlidae > Pterophyllum > Pterophyllum scalare. The sequence goes on along the minus strand of JAMQGT020002146.1, from coordinate 76,750 downwards.
AACACATGTTCGTCAGTGAACTGACAGGGAAGCCACTGCATCTGATGGACACTCCATACACCTGAGCACACACGTACGCATATACACACAGACAGTACAGTCATCATTAAGCACAGGGGCTGCATTCGTGCAGCAGCCTGTAGTTTCTATACTTGCTGCGGACCCAGCTCATACAAGCTCTGAAAACGCCGCAATCTGCGACAAAGCTTTTAAAATAACTCACCTGCACTTAGATGAAAGTAAATAAGAATCTTTAAGATTAACCCCATGATTCTTCATTGGAGACCCCCCACTGTAAATCGCCTTTTGCTCGGTGGCCGCACTTCGTTTCTCCGGATACTTTCACTTTCATTTTCCAGGAAAAAAAACTGACTTTGCAGTCGCTCCTGTCACGTGATGAGAAGCTCACAAAGCAAAAGGCAAAATATCCAGATATTTTAAAAAAAGAGAGAGAGAAAAAGCAATATTTGCTATAAAATTAACTCATTTGTACGTTAAATTTTGCAGGTGATTTATTAATAGCCTGGCTGTGTCCTGTGTAAACTGCTGTGTGACATGTTGCACACGAAAACTGTGTTGTGAGCATACGGAATAGGTTTGATCTCCGTACTTCCCCCAAAATTTCTCGACAGTTCGTGACCAGTCGGCAGCTGGTAACGGACGCTTTCGATTTTCACTATATCAAACCTGCAGTACTGACTCCGTCCTGAGGTGTCGCTGTGAGAGGCAGCAGAGCCACTGCACTTCCTGGTTGGAATACAGCACAGAGGGCTAGAGAGGTTTTTCCAACTTTATTAATGAACAATACCAATACAGACATAAAAACACAGACCCTAAAATGACACAAAAACACAATAAAATGGAATAAGTTATAAATCATATCAGAAAAAAAGAACTTGTCTCAAATTCATTTATAGTGGTCAAGTACTTCATACAGTAATCAGTTTGCACATGGTTTGGTTTTAAAATATCTGCATTTGTGGATTAAAACTTCCCTACTAACAACAGTCCTAATAACAAATTCCAGACTCAGCTGTTTTATTGAATCCTCATGGACTGTAGCCAGCTCCACACTTCATTCCAAAAAGCCTGCAGTGACTCACAATGGAACAAACAGATGATCCAGACTTTCAATATCATTTTCACAGAATTCACAGGTGGTCATATCCGCGTTAAACCACAGACTGAAGGATTCCTTCGTAGGGTAAATCTCATTCAGAATTTTGACATTCACCTGTTTCACTCCTGGAGGAAGAGGAAGTGGAATATATTGACTCCTCGTACCTTCACGTCCTCAACCTCAAATTCCTTCAGAATAGAATTCCTCTTAAACTGGCTTATTTTAGACTTTCTGTAACATCATGTTCCTGAAAACACTGTTTGTATTTCGTGTCACAAAAGTCAATTCCTGCTATGCAGAGCTGTCTCAGTGCAGGAGAAATCTTATCAATCAAATCCATTTCAGTGGCACAGGGATGTTTTCTTTTTTTAAAAAATGTAATCCTTTACAGCTCTCAGCAGTGTGTCTGAGTTGGAATTTCTCACAGAACACCCCGTACAGCAGATATCATGCTGTTACCATAAGTTACAGACCAAAATAAAACATGAGCTTCATTCAAAATCACAACGTAACAAGACGTCTATTCCACCCATTCTCTGAAAAATCACACCAGTGTCTATTCTTAATAAAGCATGTTGATGATTTCAGCTTCAACTCACCACTCATAACACCAAAGTCAACTGCATTTACACCACCATTGTTTCAGCATTTTTAGCATCCCTTTGTTTATAAGGTTCACAGCTATAATCAGAGCTTTCATCACTTCCAGAGATAGCTGGATAGATTCATCTGGACAAATTTTCTTTCTTGGATAACAAAATCCTCCCAAACATGCTTCTATCCCTCTGCAGCGTCTCTTTAAAATGCTCTTCTCATTTTTAAGAAACAGAGTTGTATCATCTGCCAGAGCACTGCAGACTTTCATTATCAAATTATGTTTGACAGAATGCTTTATAAAAATGTAAATATACAATATATTCATTCTGTTTTTGCTTTAGTTAAGAGGAAGCCATCATCAGGATCACCGAATAAAAGTTCCTCAGTTTTCAGCTCTGACTCACACAGATCCTTGAAAGTGTCCTCATGACAGAGGACAACATTCTGAACCTTATCAAAGACTAAAGTATATCTGCAGGGTATAATCTGGAATAATATAATAAAATAATTTTAATTACTCCTTAAATCTTTGACCCCAGTAAAGCTGTGACTAAATTCTATTTCTATTTCTCCAAAAATTGCTAAAATATGAGGAATTCTTCTCTCCTGCCCAAATCCATTTTTCTGATGATCTCATAAAGGCACCCTGGAGTGTCTCCAGATAAAGATAATCTGACTGTTGAGTGTTTAGTTCATATTTAATTCCTCATAAAAATTTATAGTAAAGATACTTTCAGCCACTCCCTCATTCCCAGCAGGCTGCCACACAGATAGCACAGATTTTACACTGGATACCATTCCTAACTCTCCCATTTATCCGGCCACGGGGCCGGCATAGGAGTACACAAGCTTGTGACCCTCCTTAGGCTGGAGTTGCACTGACTCCCAGTCTCAAAGCAGAGACCTTTAGTAAAAGTTTAAATTCTCTCAATCTAAATTCAGCCAATTCCCTGTTGATTTATTTTCAGTATCATATTATATGTCTAATTTTATCATAGTATTCTTCTTCTAAATTAGTAAACTGGCATTCAGTTTCCAATATCCTGTTTCTAAATTCCTTCATTTTGATCTATGAAAAGCAAGAATCAGATAAGGGTGCTTTGGAAGTTTTGGATTGTGAAGAATATTATCACTCACCAACCAATTTTCAATTCTCAGTTTGCTCCATCTGTTAGGTTTCAATCATGAGTCATTCCTTATCCCCCATATTTAAATAATTATTCATCCTTCTTATGCATCCTTCCTGAATGAGGAGGTCACCTATCCATCCATTCATCTGGTGTCATGCTCCAGTCTCTGAGTGGGATCCAACACTTTAAGACCTGAAATTTTCCAATATTACTTTGTTTTGACCTTTGGAGTGGCGATAAGAAACTAAATTTTTACTTTTCAGGACTACTGTCAGCCAGCGACCACCTCCACCAGCTCTGTGTTACAATTTTGGGAAAATGTTAAAGCATATCTCCACACCTTGCTTGATCCATGGCTGAAAAGAATATTTTCTCCTCATTGGTTAGTCCAAAAAGTCTTTGTGCATCAGAAGAATGAGTCCATCATCAATTAGCTCAGCAGCAAGTAACCCGTATTTTTTAGCAGATTTCTAATATTACTGCACTGCTTCACGCTCGTGTAGGAGTTCACCTGTTGTCACCGAGCCTCCATTCACTGATGTATCCATGGGGACCCCAGAGAAAGGCCGGGTTACCAGCCTGCTTTGCTTGTTCAGTTTGGGGCCACAACTTCTTACTCTGACCCCAGTCCTCTGAGTTTTTTTTTAAATCATCCAAACTGCTAACTTTCTCCAAGCTGTGGAGAAAAAAAAATTTAATTACTCTCTAGAACATCAACACCTCACAGTTCACAATGACCTTTGCACATGTACATGTTTTTATGTCAAACAACAAACATGTGACCATACTTGTTTCCTGATGCTGCATCAGTGATTTAGCAGCAGGTTCGTATCACTCACCTGAGTGCAGGTAGCTCCGCTTCACATACAGCAATAAGATCACAATGAAGCCAACACAGAGGTAAAGCATCCATCTTCTTGGCTCTAGAACAGACAGCACACATGAACCTCTGCTGCCGCTTGCTGGCAGCTCACAGTACTACACTGAGACGCCTCCTCTCACCTTCAACATTCAGGGTGAAGTGCTTTCTGATGGGCATTTTCAGGGACTGATGGGAGACACTGCATGTAAACTGTTTCCCAGAGTCACTGAGCGAAGGCTGGAGGTAAAAGAAACCCGACAACGAGAAGGTCTTGTCCCAATTCTCTTTGTGGTGGGAATACATAATGTTCTCGAGTTGCTTGTGATGTGGAGCTCCTGAAACCGCCGGGTCCTGCTCATACCAAACTATAACCACATCCCGAGGGTAGTAGCTGTTTGCCTCACACACAACCTTCTGCAACTCACCCTCCTCCAGTGACAGAGTGGGTCCCACATTGAGGGTGACTTGGGGAGGCTCTGAGGAAAGGAGTGATAAAAAAAAAAAAGTCATTTTATTATAACTTAAGGTAACACAAGCATGGTTACATTCTCTCTACTTTGTAAATCGTACAGGAAACAAAAAAAAAATCTCCACTCCACGTGGCTTTTATCACATAATTTGAGCACAAACAGTCACAGCAAGTGTTAAAAATGACAAAAAGAAAACATAAACCTGACAAATTAAAGTGCTTCAAAACACGTGTGCACAATTTTAGTTCTTAGTGATGTAAAAACTGCAACAATTACAAATGGATTCAATTGACATCAACTTAAGGAGGGAGCAACATTTTTGCAACCCAGGAACAAAAATTTGATTTCAATTAGCATCCAACATCTTTACTCTTAAGTGTTTCAATATTTAAACGCAGTCAAATCTGAGAAAGGGACCAACACGGCCTGCTCTGAATCAGCTGAACAGCTGCACAATATCGTCAGCATATTTAAAGAAGACGCGCAAAATTTTACCTTTATACTAAGAATATTTTCAAACCCGCAGGCCCTCAGCGTACACAAGAGTCGCTGAGTTGTCCAACAGCTGCTTCGGCCACTAATGGTGACCGCATCGTTGCAGCTGCTAGTTTTCAGATGGAGCGCGTTTCTCTGTGTCCATCACCCACTGCTCATCACAGCTGATTAAAGCTGACCAATTATTATGACCTCTCTGATTGTTTTCCTCACCTTCAATTTGCAGATTTATAGCCACACTGGCAAACAGCGGTTTCACTGACACTGAACAAATGTAGGTCCCTTCACTGCTCATCATGGTGGAGGCGAGGGTGTAGGAGGCATCTTTGGCTGCAAGGTCATTCAGCCCAACACCGCTCCCTTGCTTCTCCCCTGTGTGGTGGCTGAAGCTGAAGAGCTTGGTCCTCTCGCCACGCCGCTGCCTGTGCCACTCCACAGTGACCTTCGCACCCTTGTGGTCAACATCAAACTGGCAGTGGAGCTTTTGTTGGAACTTCAGGCGGGCTTTCACTGATGGAGACTGTGTTTTGATGACCACGGCGACTATGAAACAGATGGAACACATGTGAAGACGTGACTTGTTGAGGCCACGTCTCAGTACATATCCCGTAATATCCTATAAAAGTGTTGGAGGCATGAGGAAGGCCACTGATGAATTTTTCATTTGTGTACTGGAAGCTGAACATTTACCCTAAGAGGTGAAAACACTTCCTATATCTGTAATGTGACACCTCTGAGCGACCCTCCTTCAGTAAACATATTGGGAGCTCTTGCATTAATTTTGGTGTTCGTATGGCAATACTGCCAATTACTCACAACCCCTACAACTTCACAATAAAACAACTTTGTAAAACAAAACAACAACATCAACTTATAAACCTGTAAGATATATTTATTATTTTCCCGAAAATCTCGAAGATCGAATAGTGGCCACTTAAAAAAAAATCTTTTAGTGCCCCATCAGCAGAGTGACACAAAAGCTCATAACCTTGTATCCTGTGTACAAAGTGTTTAACAAAGAGGTTGCATCTAATGAGCCAAAGCGCAGAGGCTGATGGCTGAATTAGAATGCTGCGCCAGGTCTCTGTGAGGCCTACGTACATAACTTACGTAAGGCTACCATCTGGCCATAGCGGCACATCGCTCCTGGAGCACCGGCATAAAGGAGCGGCAGACTGGTTCACCGGCCAGCAGCATATGCCATGGGATATGGGATATGCCACAATTCGGGAGCGGCATGCCATTGGCCACTTTTGGATCTCGGTTGCACTTACCTGTGGTGAAGAGGATCTCTCTGTCAGCGATGGGAGACCAGTTGTGGTAGTCCTGCCGTCCTGGTGGAGATTGGTCCGAGGGGTGTCTGAGGAAGCTGGTGACGCTGAAGAGGCCCCCCCTGTGCCTCAGGGTGCAGCTGAACCAGTGGTTGTACTCCCGAGCCCCGAGGACAGGCCAGCGGACATAACTGCCTTCTGTGCTGTACCTATACAGGTTACACTCCAGCTGCTCTGCCTCCACCCCCTCCACATACCGCAGCAGATCCAACTTTGATCCTAAAAGAGAATAAAACACAGTCTAGTGTGTGTGTGTGTGTGTTTTAGTTGTTCCAGCCTGCTCCTCATGTAGGCTGCAGTAACTCACTGGCAATCAGGAAAGTGATGGCGTTCGGATTAACAGGAGCGTCTCCTTTCTGACCAAACTGCAACATCAGCCTCTCTGTGGATGAGCCGAGTCTCCGTGTGCCCCTCATTATTAATAAACACATGTTCGTCAGTGAACTGACAGGGAAGCCACTGCATCTGATGGACACTCCATACACCTGAGCACACACGTACGCATATACACACAGACAGTACAGTCATCATTAAGCACAGGGGCTGCATTCATGCAGCAGCCTGTAGTTTCTATACTTGCTGCGGACCCAGCTCATACAAACTCTGAAAACGCCGCAATCTGCGACAAAGCTTTTAAAATAACTCACCTGCACTTAGATGAAAGTAAATAAGAATCTTTAAGATTAACCCCATGATTCTTCATTGGAGACCCCCCCACTGTAAATCGCCTTTTGCTCGGTGGCCGCACTTCGTTTCTCCGGATACTTTCACTTTCATTTTCCAGGTAAAAAAAAACTGACTTAGCAGTCGCTCCTGTCACGTGATGATGATGAGGTGATGTGGATGAGCTGAGTCTCCGTGTGATTTTTCTCATTCAGAAACAGGCGCTCATCAGTGAAGTGACAGGGCAGCCACTGTATCCGATGGACACACCACACACCTGATTGAAATGTAAATACACACAATCATAAAGTATATAGACACCAGTATATAGACAGGGAACACGTTCATGCAGTAACACTAGTGTCTATCCTTGCGGCGGATCTAATACACACAAGCTGTAATCTTAAGGTTTTGCACAATAACTCACCTGCACTCAGGTACAAGAAAATAAATATTTTCAAGATCAAACCCATGATTCCTCATTGGTGACATCGATCTGTTGTTGCTAGACTGTCACAAAGTTTCTTCGGATACTTTCGCTTTCACTATACAAGAAACAACTTGATATGCAGACGCTCCAAACATGACAGTGAGCTGCACACACAAAAAATATCCAGAATATACGCTATTAATTTCACAGGACGGGATGTACAGGTGTCCTAATTATTGTTTTGTCAGTTATTAGGACGCTGCCTGTGTGCCCAGGTTAAACTACTGTTTCACATGCAGTACCGACTTTGTCCTGAGGAGGAGCCCTGAGCGCAGAGCCGACGCAGGAGAGTCACTCCGCTTACTGTTAATCCCACTGAACAGGGGCGCAAATTCAACGCAAGGCGCTCTTGTGTTTTTTAAAAGAACTTTATTAATGCACAATAACAATACAAGCAAATAAGGCACTTAGATTATTCATCAAACTAAAATAATTTATACAACGACTGAGTGTTTAGGAAGCCCAAAACGACATAAAAATAATGCAATAAAATATAAATACATTACAAACTGTAGAGTCTGGAGAGTTTAAGTTCATTCAGCCATCAGTTTATGTATGTATGTATGTATGTGGTTTTAAAATAATAATAATAAAAAAAACTTCCCTACTAACGAGTTAAATTAGATTAAACTTTATTAATCACTTTCAGAAGATTCCGTCCGGGAAATGAAAGTTCCAGTAAGCCCATGTGATCCCGTTTTGACTGGTAACCTTTCAGATTATGAACAATTTTTTACAAAGTACAGCTTCAGTCCTCCTGTATTAAACTTTGTGAGATTACATAACATACACAATAATTTGTGTCTCTTATGAAAAATATAATGACTTAGCAAAAAATACAACCACAAATGTCCTCGCTATCAATCCAGGGAACTCTAATTCTGGACAGGAAATGCAAAAACTCTTTTATTAGAAAATGTTTTACAGAAAAATTATTCCCTGGACCCCAAAATAAAAATGGTATTTTAGATAAATTTGATAAGTCATCAGTATGTATCTTTCCTTCCCCATACCCCCAAAAGCAAAAGAGACACACTTTAAAATTATGAATAACATCTACCCATCTAAAGAATTACTCAGGTTATACTTTTGATTTATATAAGAAGTCATTAAAACTTACAAAATCTCCCAAAAGCCAAAAATTGTACTCTTTTATGAATGATACTTACAATGATCCATTGAGTTAACTAAATATTGTGCACCCCTTGCGGTGTTTTTTAAATCTCTGTGAGTGTATGCTTTTGTTTCTTTCGTTTCTGTGGTTATTTGCTACTTTTGCAGATGAGTTCTATATGAAGTTGTGTAAGATCTTAATTAATAGTTAAGTTATATTTAATATTTAATTTGTTGATTTGTACATTTTTGTCTAATAAAGCTAAAAAAAAAGAAAAAGTATATGTATTTGGTTTTACCTGCTGCAGTTCAGGCCGAGGGCGCTACAGATGTAGATGTAGTCCTTAAAACTAAAATAATTATTTATTTATACTGGGGAAAAAAAATAAAATAAAGCGATGCCTTACGACAGCACACACCCTTGATGGCACCCATTCCCAAACGGTAACTAGACGTTAAGAAGCCAGTTAAACCTCAACGGAAGCTATCATATGTATAAGCTGGTTGTGGTGGTAGAAGGTGGCTACTATCAGGACGCTGCTGCCGGAAGTTTTCTGCGGCTTCATGCCTGAAAGCAAAATGGCGGATGCTGTAAAGTGGCCCATGGTGGTGCGAAGTCTGTTATTTAGAAAGGTATCGTCAGAGTCGTAAAAATTTAGATATAGCTATTGCTTTATCCAGTTCTATTAATAAAAAGATATAAATAAATAATAAACTGAAGAAAATTGTTTACCACCCAAAATTTATATTTCTGGTCTACAGCCCCATCCCTTCTGACCCGCGTTAAGCGCGCCCTCTGAACCGGAAGTGCAAAAAGTGGGAGTTATTGATTGTCGGCGCCTGTATGTCAGTGGTCGGCTCCGCACGTTGAGAAAGCTTTTCATTGAGATGATCCTGCGCTTCATCACAGTCTTCTGCTGTGAAGTGTTTGCGTTGTGGTACAGCTTATGAATCCGGCTCCACTCTGCAGCTTTGACATTAACTATGAACAAAGGTAACGGAAACTTTCTTTTACAGAAAACACGAGTCGCAGTTTGTTTCTACTGCAGTTATTGTTGCACGTACTAAAAATAATAGAAAGCGGTCATTTTCTGCCATAACTAACAAAACAGGGCTGTAGCAGTTTAAGAGTCAACGCTGCTCTCTGCCTGCTCTGCTTTAAGTGTGCGAGCATTACTGCGTGGAACTGAAAAATAGCTGCTAACAATTTAATCTGCATATTGTTTCTGTCCAGAGGTGCAACTTCAGGCTGCTCTGAATCATGTAAAGCTGCTCCAGTAGAGTCCAGTAATAAATTATTTTCTTATTATCAGCTACAGTAAAAGATTGTGAAGGTGTTTGTAGAACCAGCATTGAAATCTGATTAAAAACTGTCTAAAGGTTTGCTGACCCAAACTTAGCTTTAGTTTCCCCATATAACTTGAATTTCTGCCGCTGCCTTTCCTGTTACTGATTTCTCTCATACATTTCAATTCACATTTTTTGCCACGTCTCTCTCTTACAATTTGACTCTGATAATAGCCATTTTTTCTTTATGCAAAGAAAGCATAGAAAGCACAAAGCTTCAGAACTGATCAGGGCTTTTCATTCCTGTTTATTTCTGTGACTAAGTAAAATGGTATTTTGTATTTTTAGATTTGACACCTTTTCTCCTTTTCCTTCAGATTCAGCAGTTCTTCAGGGTGCTTTCCTCGCGGCTGATAAGCTGTGCTCCCCCTCGTCCCTGTCCTCGATTCAGAAAGCAGACTGGGGCCGGGTGGGACACGTGGTCCTGGAAGCACTCGGAGAAATCTGCAGACAGGATGAAGCCAGCGGTCGTCCCAACCCAGCAGCCGAGAGCTGGAAAAAGAAGGTTGTGTGTGTTGTGTGGCTGAAGCTGTTGTGCAGAGAGGCTGAAGAGAACGCTGATGTGGCATGGAGGGAGAACCCGTTCTTCTCTCTGCAGAACAGCCTCCCTGAGGTCAGCCATGTTGTCCTGCTGGAGCTGGTGAAGTCAACAGCAGCTGCAGGTGTTTTTGCCAGTTTTCTCCTGCATCTTCCTCACACTCAGATCCGTACTGAGCTGGAAAGGTTGGTGGAACATGTGAGGAGCCAGCCCACAGGGGAAGATGATATCCGACTCTTTCTGGAGGTTTGGTGGGAGCTGTGGAAAGGCAGAGCGGAAGAGAAGGTGGGAGAAGAAGAGAGCATAGAGAAGATGTTTGCTAACCAGTTTGCTCGTCTCTCCTCTGAGTCCTCCAGTCCGTCCCCTCAGGCTGCAAAGAGGTTAAAGTTAGATACACCGAATTCACCAGATGTTCTGCACGTTCTCCTTCATGCTCTTAAAGATATGAAAGATCACATATCCTCCAGCTGACCTCTGCTTTCAGTGCTTATCTATTTCCCTTGATGCTCTTTACACATCTTTCCTAATAGACCAAGATGTTGTACTTACAATCAAAGAGAAGTTGGACCTCTTGTGTAAAATCCTTGGATCAAGAGAAAAGAATCTGGAGGAAATGAGTCCTGAAATTATTCGGGAAGCTCAAAAAGACTTGCGTGCTTCTCACACACCTTCTCAATTTCAACCCTGCCAGATGAAGCTCAGTGAGGCCCTGAAGATGATCACAGAACTTGCACAGTTTTGGCCAAACAGTGTTATTCCCAAAGAGTGTGACGGCTCCAGTCCTAATTATTCCGCCTTCCAGCTGGAACAAAGTCTCCAGAGGGTCCTGACAGCTCTAGAAAAAGCATCTGGAGCTGGGAGCGATGACTACCGTGGGGACAAGGATATACTCAGAGGTTTGCTGAAGTCAGTGTCCTTCCCTGTAGGACAGAGCAGCCCTGAAATGAGCGCAAAAGTAGCTGCCATCATCATCACCCACCACCTTGAAGATTATGAGAACTTTGCAGTGTTGTTTGCCAGCGAGACGTCATGGGCAGAGTATGCAGAGCACTGGCTGGACTGCCTGGAAAAGAACCAAGCGGCCTTCCGACAGCACGGTACGCTCATCAGCCTCTCGTCCACCCTCATGAGTAAACTCCACAGTGAGAGCGCCAACGTGAGCCAGTGCCGCAGACTGCTGAAAATCATCGTGGATATTTTCTCCACACTCGCATTAGAGGACAAGAACAAAGCGCTGGCTGCCATGCTGAGCTTATCCAGCAGGGGTTTCTTTGGGTGCTCTGCGCCCTCTGCTGTGACCGACAGGTTTGAACAGGAGCTCAACATGGCCTTCAACTGCATCATCCAGGGAGCGGGTGGAGCTTCCGCCGGAGCATCGCAGGGCAACCTGAACACAGCAGCCTCTTTGGTTGCAAGAGTGGCCTTTCAGAACCCCGAAGCTGCTTTGAGGTCCTGCTGTCATTCAGCTGTTTTCAACAAAGGAGCGTTCTCTCTAATGGCTAAGATCCTGCAACAGCTGCCAGGACTCAGAGAGCAGAGGGGGAGAAACCATGGAGAGAGGAAAAAAGAAGGAAGCGACGTGGTGAGAGGTAGCAGTTTACTCTGCAGGTGTTTACAGGATGTAATCAGGACCAAGTCACTGTCAGCCAGTGAAAAAGAACAGTTCCTCAAGTTCCTGGGTCTGCTCATGGAGCCGGTCACTGCAGCTGAAAGAGAAGGAAAGCAGGAGAGATTTCTGTCACCTCAGGAAGTCGTGAACACCTTCGTCCTGCCTAACCTCTCAGCTACAGGTGAGCGTCACGTGCTGTTCATTTCTTAGCATTTTAGATCCACTTTTTGCAGTTAAAGTTGGCTAATCAGCCTGTAAGCTACAGCCATCAGATACATGTGGCGCTCCTGCTGCCACACCTTTTAAGTTTAAGAATGCCAGAAGTAGTTTTTGGCTAACTTGGTGCTGGTGGATTTTTCAGCCTGTCTGCTCTGACCATTCTTCCTCTTTATTTCTCCAGGTCACCGCTGGGATGATGCAGAGCTGAGTGTGCAGCTTCTCCACACTGCTTTGTGTGTGGATGTGCACGAAGCAGCCCCCTCTCCTCACTGGGTGATGGACTGCTCTCCTTTTCCCCTCCTCTACATCCTAGCCCAGCTACACAACCAGATTCTCAGGTTTGCATCAAGTGTAGCTTTCTATCCTTTTATTCCTGAACTCTTAAACCTTTTGCGGTGATTACTGTAATTTCCCCATTGATTTCAACATAAATCAGTCTGATCTCTTGTAGATGTTGGGAGCAGCCACCTGAGGGCGCTGTCCACATCTGGTCCATGGACACCAAGGAGCAGCTGTTGTCAGTGCTGACCACACTGGGGCAGGTGGTGGGTGCAGAGGTGGCAGCAGCCCCCAGCAGCTGGTCCAGAGCTTTGTTCTGGCTGTACAACAAGATGGAAGAGCTGGACTGGACGGTTCGGTTCCTGCTGAAGCCTGTGTGGGGGCAGCACTTTAAAAATGAGGTGCCCTCATCTCTGCTGGCTGTGTGTGATCTACCTGAACAGGTAGGTCCAACTGTGAAACCCGTCTAATCCTGAGGTTCTTTCAAGAACAGTGTCGGGTGTCAACATCCAAGCATATGTGAAAATGCAACCCCAATTCCTAAAAAAGTTTGGACGCTGTATAAAATGTAAATAAAATCAGAATGCAATGATTTGCAAATCTCTTAAAGCCATAACTGAGAAACTGTACCATTTTTAAGAGGGAAAAAAGGTCAGCAACGCATCTCAAACACTGGAAGGGGCAAGAAAAAGCTGGAAAAGTGGCGCTAAAAAAGATTTTGCAACTCCATCCATTCTCTTCCTGTTATCCTGTTCAGGTTATTGGCAACAGTTCAGTAACATGACTGGGTATAAAAAGAGCACCTTAGGGGAGTAAAGGTAGACAGATTAAAAACAGGCATGATTCAGTCATGAAAATCACTGCATGGGCTCGGGTAAATGCAGGTTAAAGCTCTGCCATGGGGGAAGAAACCATACTGTATGCGAACCTGATCCCGAAACGCTGTGGTCTTATCTGCCAGATCGGCCCAGGAGGGTGCTGCTTGCTTACAGCAGGAAAAAAAAAAGTCTGATACTATTTTCACGTGTGTGGTTTATTTGGAGTTGATTGGTTTTGTTCTCAGTTTGCACCAATACCCGTGTCTCCTCTGTAGGAATGGCTGGGTTTGGACCTGCCTCTGTATGGCCAGGGCACAGGTCTTTTAGCCTGGATGGAGTGCTGCTCTATATCCGACTCCCTGCAGAGCACCATGCTGTCCCGTCTCGCTCTGGACCAGCACAAACCTGACCACGTCAACATGTTCAGCAAAGGCCTGCTGGTGGCTCTGACTCAGACCCTGCCCTGGTGCTCTGTCTCCCAGTGGAGCAGGCTGCTGAGAGCCCTGCGGGAGTTGATCACATCCGGCCGCCTCCACGTACCCTTCTCTCTGGAGTACGTGGACTATCTGCCCCTCCTGGACCTGAGGAGGTTTTCGTGTGAGCTCCGCCTGTCTGTCCTCCTGCTTCGAGTCCAGCAGCTGCTCTGCGGGTCCAGCTGCTCTGGCTGGCTGTCAGCGGATGGCTGGGCCCACGTCGGCAGGTTATACGCCCACGCTGTGAGGGACATGATGAATTCACTAAGAGCCAAGCTGCCTCTTCCTTCATCTGGTGCTTTGACTGCCTCTGCTTCAACTCCTCCTAAAACTCCAGCCATCAAAGACTCAAATCCGATCTTCCTTCCTACGGAGTTCAAAGAAGCACAAGATTCTCCCCTGAAGTCAAGAGATCCACAAATGGAGGAAGAGGTGGTGACAGCTCCTAGCCAGGAAGTCCTTTTTGTTCTCAGCCAGCTCTTCTGCCATGTTCAGCACGTCCAGGTGGGAATTATTTACACCATTCCGATTCTGATTGGCTGAAAGCTTAATTCGCTCTCACTAACCAAGCAGCATGTTTGCTCATCTTTATTGCTGCACTTTGCACAACATATTTTAGATGCCAGTAGATAATATCTGAATGCTACAAAGTTCTCTTAATGCAGTTTTTTGCTCCGGAGTCAGGATTGCATTCTGAGTGATAAAATGTTTCTTCCCAGGTGATGATGCCAGGAGGCCAGTGTGAGGCTCTATTCCTCTCCAGTCTGGAGATCCTCAGTCACTATGAGGCCATCATGGCTGCCTTCCCAGACAGCTGCACCCCACTGGAGTGCGACAACACCCGTCACTTCTTCTCTACCATCTCAGACAACTTGGAGAACCAGGAGATGAAGGCTGTGCTGCAGCAGAAAATTGCTCAGCTTGTGTCATCAGCGACCTGACACACACGCTGATTTACCAACTCTTTCCCACTGACCGCTTTGAGTTTGCAAAAAATCCTGAATGTTTGCTGATTATAGAGTGCGTAAATAAAGAGGAACCTCTCTGCTTTTCCTTATTTTGTGTCATAGTTTGTTAGAATGATGGATGCTCATATTAAACATGGCCTTTTAATAAAAATGCAGACACTGACTTAACCAATTAAAGGACAGGTAGCTGACTAAGAAAAAGTGCTTCTTTCAGCATTATTATGGATTTTTAGCCATTTACGTTAAATCACTTATTGAAAAATAACCGTAAGAATTTCAGAAATTAGAAAACAAATATAACATAGGAGCTCAAACAGTTTCCAGTATGCAGTTTGCAACACCAATATCATATAATATAGGATTATCTTGTCATATATTTACAGGTAGCAAGCAGGAAGGTTGGCTTGCTTCTCACAGAGGAGTGCAGCCTCTCACCAGAGATGGGCGTACTCAAAGGATCCCGGACTCCTGTGACCTCAGGGCAGCGGTCCATGACCCACTTAGAAAAGAGTGCAAAGTGATAACTAGGAGCTTCAAATCACTGAAGTATTGTTCTGCAAAATTAAATGTTACTTCTAGTTGTGCAGATTACGTGTCACCACATGATGAGACACCAATACATCACTGATGATATGATGGGAGTTCATCCATGCACATCACCTAATCCATGTTGAGTTCATGTTTGCCCGCAGGGACAGTCGGACTGGACTCCACAGTTATTCTTCTTAATTCAGCTGTCAGACCACACGACTCGTCCCAGTCTGAAATGGGGGGCTGACCACATTGAGCTTTTCTTAGCTGCTGGACCTTTTCATGCATACAATCACACAATGAGGCTCAGAGCAGAAATTCAGGCCACACATGGATCATGGAGCAGCAGGAAGTAGGCCATGCTGCCTAGCTTTCCACAATGATTGCTGAGTGAACGTTGTGTGTCTGTATGCACGATAAAGCTGAGGACAGAGCTGGCTGGGATGAGTTATACCAGTAAAGTGTGATTTTTACTGCACACTACAGTTCAGGTTCATAACTAAACTCCTGGCAGGTGGAGGATCCTCAGAAACATACTGATGTTTTTCATTTTACTGTTACAGTTTGGAAGCTGGATCTGTACTTTTGTGGTAGTTGTACTTTACCTTAAGTAGGATATTTTTTTCTATTTACTAAACCTACTTCAGGCTCAATCGTACTGTACATATTTTATAATGGCAGGCAGGCAGAGACACAGTCAAAGTCAATGTTCTCCTTTTTTAAAGAGTGGGGGGGTCACCACCACAGATTATCACCCTATCTCTAGCATCCCCCTCTGTCACACCGACCCTCTGCATGTCATCTTTCCCTGCATCCATGAACCTCCTCTCTTCCTCCTGCCTGGTAGCTCCATCTTCAAAATCCTTTGTCCAGTATATTTATTGTACCTCCTCTGCACAAGTCCAAACCATCTCAGCCTTGCCTCTCTATCTTTGTCTCCAAACTGCTGATGTACTCATTTCTAATCCTGTCCATCCTGCTCACTCCCAGTGAAAAGCTTAGCACCTCCAAGCCACACATATACTATAGCAGGTCTCATTACCATCCTGTAAACCGTCCCTTTCACGCTTGCTGTTATCCTTCTGTCAAAAATCACCCCGACACTCATCTCCACCCTCTCCACTCTGTCTGACTCTCCCTCATATTCACACATGCATTCACATGTATTCTGTTTTGCTGTCTACCAACTTTCATTCCTCT
Organism: Pterophyllum scalare; assembly: GCA_024447675.2. Lineage (NCBI taxonomy): Eukaryota > Metazoa > Chordata > Actinopteri > Cichliformes > Cichlidae > Pterophyllum > Pterophyllum scalare. Next base: position 60,497 of record JAMQGT020002146.1, on the reverse strand, counting down.
TCTCTCCAGTGTACACCTCCAGCTGTCTTTGCCATGATCCATACTCTTACTACAGATCACAGTGTCATCATGAACATCACAGTCCACAGATCAGCCCCCCCACACCCCCACACCCACACCATGGCTTGGCTACGAAATTCAGCCATGTAGATTTTGCATAATCAGACAGACACAGCACTGAAAACCTTAAAAGTATTTTATTAGCTGGATTATTTATAATAAAATTGGCATGCAATCATAGTTGTAACTGTATTAACAAAAGTAAGTCAATAAATTGTAATGCAATTTAAGAATAATTGACTATAAAAATAGGCAAAATTTAAAAAGGAAGATCAACACTTGGGTAATGTGGGTAAATCCATGGCTGGGGAAACACTTTCTCTGACGAAGGCTCTGATTTTAAAAAATAGATTATACAGCTATGCTGCAGCGCTGTTCATCAGCACGAGAGAAATAACTTGATGTGTGAAACCGCTGTGGTGCTCCTTCCCTACCACTGCACTAAGCACCACAGAACTTACCTGCAGGGCTGAAAAATGAAGCAAGAGGAAGTGCAAAAAAACCCCGCAGTTCCTCTAATGGCCACTCGAGGCTGGCTCCAAAAGCAAGTGAATCCCCCAAGACTTCTTTTTTCTTTTTAGAATGAGATGGTAAATAATAAACCCCCAAACAACTAGTATTACCAGAATGCTACTCCGAAGGCTTCAAACAGTAGTCCACAAACACAATATTGAGAGGAAGCTTGCTAACCAATCTCTACTTTGATAATCCCCACTTTTAGATCAGTTTCAGGTAGCACATGTGAATGCATGCTCCACTGTGCAGAGTCAAGCATGAACCAAAAAAAGACAAAGACACAAAGTAAAACCAGTGTTGCGCTGACTTTTATTCATATATATATATACTCGTGTTCGACTGCCACCGTTAAAAAGTGTGACTCATCACGTAAATCACCTGTAAGCATAAATAATGACTTTTTTTTCTCTTGAAACCTGGTAAATAAACCAACTGAAAACAGTTAAGGGTCATTTTCAGCACCATTGAATAGTACATTCTCTATATTGCATCAGGATATAAAAATATACAGATATAGTGTTTTTTTCTTTAAAACATTCTTTCCGTGTTGTTCAATGGCATGAAACAAGAGAGGAAGAAAAAGTACCCCATACTGACGATGAGGATTATTACCGTTATCGTTTATATTATTAATCCTTAGCAGATCCGCAGTGGACTGTCCACTCATCTGTTCACAGCACTTTTAAAACATCAGTAGCAGCCACACGTGGGAGAAACAAATTAAATAAAACACAAGTTAGAGGCAGAACTTTCCTCTAAAACATTTACCGCTCACAGTGCCACCGGCCCTCCCGACCACTTTTAGAGAAAAAAACAAGAGAGTGAAGGAGATGCTAACAGAGACCTGGGAGTGTTGCAGCGCAGTGGAAGGGAACGCATAGGAAAACCAAGCAGGCCGGTGGGCTGTAAGCTTCTCGTAACCACGACCTGAAGCACAGTCCATCCAAAGTCCACAGAGAGGTGATGGTGCTCATGGGGCTCTGCTAACCCCCCCCTGCCCCGAAAAACAACAACAAAAAAAAACCCCAACATGGTTTTAAAGCAAAAAAATGTGAAAAAGAAAAAAAGAGACTGCATCGTGTCAGTTTTAATGGTTTGAGGCAAACAAGAAGATCAAGAAGAGAAGAAGAAGAAGCGAAGGCGCGGTCAAGACGAGAGTTCGGTTCGCAGTGCATAGAGAGGGACTTGTGAGATGGAGACGGATTCACCTGGTTGGTTCAGTCAGATGGGATTATTGCCCTGTGTCAACCTCACACACACACACAAACACACACAAACACGCACACACACACAAAGCAGAAACACACTTCCACCCACAATGCGCAGAATGTGGGGGTACAGACAGAGGAAAAAAAATCAGGTTCCTGTGGTTTCCAGCCTGTCCCCCATCCAGCTCTCTGCAGAGCGATGTGTGTGTGTGTGCATTTTCATGCAAGTGTGTGTGTGTGAGCCATATAATGTATGTCCAAGTACAGTTTCAGAACAGGCCAGGCTCCAACAACACCCTCACGTGCCATCCATCTATCCTCCCGTCCAGTGTTTGTCTGTGAGTCAGAGTGCTGCTGTGGCCTGCCGTCCTCCGCGACGCTTCACATCCGCGAGGAGGAAGCCAGCTCGTAGAACAAGACGTAGGCGTCGCTGCTGCGCACTTGGCTGGAGGACATTGGCGTTACTCTGAAAAGAAAGCAAGGCAAGAGAGTCAGACCTGATATTTGCCACTTCACCCAAACTACAAATACAATTCAGTTTACGCCTTTTAGCAGCGTATTATAACATTAATATATTTTATTCAGTGAAGATCATCTCATCATCCTCTGAGTGAGTTTCAGCTTTATAGATATTAATTCTATACAGTATGTAATGCAAACTAATCGTAGACTGTTTTAGCAGTCAGTATCCAAAAGAATCATCATACAGTACTTACAGTGTCCTATACTGACAGAAATTACAAATTAAATAAATGCAATCTGAAGTCAAAATTAAAGAGCAGGATGAATATCTAATGAGCCCAACAGCTTCTTTATTCCCTTTGTGCACTGCAGTTTGTCACTATTTCAGTCACACACTCCTCGCTAAAAAACCTGCCTAGACTTTGTGTGTAATGACTAACTGAGTTAGCAGGAAGCTCCACCTGAACCTCATCGTCGTGCCGCTACATTTTGGAGAGCTTGTTTCTAGATGGCACTGTATAAAAATTGCATCTGAGCCCTTTCATCCCGCATTAGCTAACAGCAGTGCCTACATCTGAATTTGGCGATTTTGAGACGCGATCTGAAGTCAGAAAGAGTCCATGTGTTAACATGGTTTCCAAATGGATTCATTATATTGGCTTGGTACTGATTCCAGAAGTATGTGTATTGAATGGATGTGTGACTTCCAGGTACGATTTAATGCTTGATTCATAGGACTGCACTTGGGCCATGAGGCGACTGTTTGTTGTATAAATAAAATTGAATTGAATTAAATCAACGCTGTAGCCTGATGTGCACTTCCCCAAAATGTAACTACAGTGATGTAAACCTCTACAACTGTGACCGGTTTGTTTGGTAGTGTAAATGTAGAATACTGATTAGCACCAATATGATGCCTCTGTTAAACTAAATGTAACAGGCTGTAACTGCTTCGAGCTTGCTCATTATGCTAAAGCAATAGCCACTTTTCTGGCATTGTTTTCTGAGCTCTAAATAATCTGATTCAGTCAGTTCTGAAGTCTTCTCTCCTTCCTGTGTTTTATTAAATGTTACAGGTGTTCAGTACTGATCGGGGTTAATCTTATTGTGCATTACTGCGTAAGTTAACACGTGTGCATATGTGTATATATTATATACATACCCGTGTATGAGGAAGTAAAGGGAATCACATTTGCTTTGCTTTGTTTACATAGTGGAATAACTTCCAGAATCAAGTTCTTCATCTTTCATGCAGATTTCAGACGACTTCAGTGTCAGCGTGCGCGCTATACAACGCATGTTAAACTATCACTCCCAGACAGACATACAGAACAGCGTGTGCTACGTGTAGTCACCGTGGCACAACACTGAAGAGTGACTGAAGGATGGCATCAGATCTGACGACAGTGTTGAGTAAGAGCGAGGAAGAGGCAGCACGGTGGGTTATGAATGACTGCAGCACAGCAGGAAGAAGCCTGGAGGGAGCGACTGGAAGCTCAGCAGAGCAGAGGAGATAAAAGAGGAGGAGGAGAGGCAGATTAACTGCACCTCTTACTATTATTCCTCAGCTCTGTCAGTTTTTTTCTTATCTTTCCTAAAACAGAGGGTGGTCATGTGCTCTGGTTACAAATGCTTTGTCTCCCATTATGATTCTGAACCAGCTCATTTTTCCACGCAGCTCCCGTGATCTTCTACATGGTGATGAGCTGTTGTAGCACTACGTGTTTGTTGTACTGTGAGTGCGTGCTCTGTGGCAAACCTACCTGGAGTCGTTGAACGTGTACCATTCTCCCGAGCTGGGATTGCGACAGTAGGCTGTGTAGTGACCGCCCATAGTGGTGCCTGAGTGGTTGGACACTGCATACAGGTTGTACACTGCATTTACTGCAAGGAGACAAAACACAAGTTAATCTTGAGAGCTCTGAGTTTAAAGGGACAATTCACCCTAAAATCAAACGTACATATTTTCCCACTGGCCCGTAGAGATTTTTATCACATATGATATGATATTATAGTGATATTTGCGAGTTGCCCAGCTGTAGAGACATCTGACTTCTCTTGAATATTTCTAGCACTACAGGCCAGAGAAAAAAAGATGTGCATTTGCATTTAGTGTGAACACAGCATTTTGTGACTCCCTGCTCGTCGAGTACTTACTGCTGTTTTCAGAAGCAAACTCCCGCAGGTCAAGATCCTTCATGGGGAAGTTAACAAATGTGGACAGTTTGCTGGTTCTTCGTGCCTCAGAGAAGCGTTTCAGGTCTTTAGAGGAAAGCGAGTCAAGGAACAACTGCTCTGTATGCAGCACAATATACATCAAATGTATATTTAACATAACTGCATGCAGTGATTTCTAGAAATGTCTTTCACTCCACTGAGCTTTAGAATGAGACATCCATCACCTCACTGATTTGACAAACTCATAACAGCCAATTAGCAGTTCTCAAAAACATCTGATCGTGTGTCCTGTCAGCACTCGCTGCACCTAATTATATTCTACTGGGATTCTACCGCACGACAACTTCCTGCCTACACGGCAGAGCCGTCTGCTGCTAATTGCTCAGCACTTTTATATTGTCAAAGCAGCTGTGATATAAACACTTAATGTAGCCGTCATGGGTCTATGTGTGATGCAGTGACTCAACTAATTGCTATACAACCATTTTAGCAATTCACTAAAACAGAATATAAATCAGTAAGTTGCATCTGAAGATGATCAACTACACCACATCGCTCAGTACAGGAACACTGCAGATGGCGAATATAATTCGTGAGTGCCACACTCTGCTGTCCAGGGTAAAGGATACGCAGCACTAAAATCTTGGGAAACTTCTGTATTGTGAACTTTTTAGTGCATCTCCTCCTGGCTTTACATCTGTAGCACGTCTGTGGAGAAGAAACACAGAATGAGCTCCCTCGCTGCACAGGCAGATTCTTTCAGCCCGCAAAAATACGAAGCGTAAATGTACTGCCATACAAAGGCAGACTGCAGAATTTACTTACTCAGTCTAAACTGAGCTCTATACTGTCTGTCATTTGTTTTACTATATAAAAATATTTAGTTATGTGACTGATCATTAAACATACTGCAGTTTACATGCAGTTTGCCTTTTAAGTATTATGTGAGTTCTGTGGGAAGGATTTTGAGGGAAAGAAAGCCTATAAATGAAACGACAGCTTTAAGCATTTTATAAGTGTTTTAAAGTTTGACGCCCAACTTGAAAACTCCAAATAATTTTTCTTAATTTTACTGCCTCTGTAGTCAAAGTGCTCTGCCTTTGTAGGGCAGTGTACCTCCAATCTAAGCTTCCAAAACACATTCAGCTACCACACATTAAGACACTAAACAGGCATTATACGTAATCGCAAAGTTGTTCAAAGTAGCCTATTAAGTTTGCCCTTATTTTCTGTCATATTTGTCCTATCAAACTGGTGGATGTTTTTCTGAATAATTCGTCTCCATAAAATGCACTGTGAAAAAAACTGCAGTCGACATTAAGCAATGATATGATGAGGTCCTGGTGTTTCTAAATAAGAGAAGGAAGAAACGGAGATTCTGGTTTCATCCAACTATCATGAGAAAGCAGAAGCAGGGAGACTTTCATGGTTCGATCCAGGAGCTGAAGCTGGATCATGGCCGCTCTCTCACATATTTCAGGATATTAGGGGGGCACTTTGAGCTTTTGTTGGCAGAGTTGGGACCACATCCGAGGAGGCAGAGAAATAATTTCAGTGGATCGATTGACCCAGAGCAGCGTCTAACTGTGTCTGAGGAAAAATAGTGTAATTTTACTGTTCCCTCATCACTGTATATTCGATATATCGGTGCACATTTTGAGATATGAACTCATGTTTCCAAATGCAGTGGTCTGATTGGTCAGATCTGTTTATACACCTGTGAAAATTGGAAAAGTCAAACTTGATCTGAAAAATAAATTCGTCCTGTGATGTGATGCGGTCAGTGTGAACAGCTGCATTAAGAACAGGTGAGTCCAAAAAGATTTTTAACGCAGGAAACATTAGCACGTATTTTAAGGCCTTGAGGGGCAAAGCAGCCGTTTACTTAGGATAGGGTAGGATGGCCTTAAAGTGGCTTGTTTCAGACAGAGGCTCAACTGAGGGGCAACAGCAAGACCCAGTATAGGTCAGTAGGGATTATTATGAACTGTGAATCATGCAAAGCTATTCTAATATAGTCCAAGAATAAAAATAGGAGCTGGAAATGAGCTTAATAGGTCCCAATGTAACTAACTAAAGCTACAATACAACACAAAAATTATCTTCAATGTTAGTTATGCTAACTTAAGAGTGGATAGGAGAACTATGAAGTCAAAGTGGTGATTATTATTATTATTATTATATTTTCAGTGCATGCAGTGAACACCTACCGGCTTTTCGTCCCCATCAAGGACGTCGTCTTTGGTGAAGAGCCGCATGCAGTCCATCAGACTCACCTCACCATAGCCCTTCTGAGCACAAACACAGATGCATTCACATTAGCCAGCACACACACACACACACGCGCACACACACACACGCACACACACACACAAAGCAAAAACAAACAGACAGGAAAGAAACCAAAGAGCTCGTATTAGGAGCTGTGGACACAGGAAGCAAAGTGTTGATGGAAGAGAGTTCAACTTTCCAAAGCATCATAAAACAGTACACACACACACATGGCACGCACACACAAAGTCATCTTTGCACCACTGGTTGTGCTGACATTTGTGTTACTTAAGAAGGACTAACACATGTCTGTCTAAACCTGTGAGTGTTCTCTAACCTTGGCGATGGGTAGAGAGAGATCCCAGAAGGGGTCGAAGACAGTGGAGCAGAAACCACAGTGGCTGCAGGTCAAAGAGCTCTTCAGCTGCCCCACAAACAGGTCTGGAGAAGCAGCAAAGATGACATCAAATAAACATGGCAGGTGATTAGTTTATTTATTTCTATTTAACTACATTCTGTTTATGTCTTGCTTGTGGAAGATGAATTTTTGTATGTCCCATTTGAACATTAGCAACAAATAAAACTGAACTTCAGTCCCCTTTACTCACCTACTATCTTGCTGTCTTCTCTCTCCAGGTATTTACTCCACATCTTCTTCCCTTTCTCCTCATCTCTGAGCATTGAGTACAGGTTAGAAGTTAGAATGTGAAATCCTTGTTAACTTGCAGTTTCATTTACTCTTAAGTAGCTTTAGGGATGCTGAAATATGTACTGACTGACCCCCAGCAGGCAGTTGAGGCTGGCTGAGACAGTGGAAATAATAGAGAGCTGTTGTGACACTTTATAAGGGTTAAAAAAGTAAAGTAATAAGTGAAAGTGGCCTACTTCATCCTCACTACCAAGGTGGTTGAGCACCATTTTAGGGGATTAAAATGATGCTTTACAAAACCACTTCCTACTCTCAAACACTTTTTCAGGCTGAGAGCAGATATTTTCCTGCCCTGTTGTTAACAGGGAGGCACAGAGTATGTGTTTTTAGGGCAATACTGGAAGTTGCTGGGATTAACTCTGACCCTGAAACAAACCGTGGTTAGATAACTGATAATTATATCCAAGAAGAACTGGAGCATTAAGCACTTGTGGCCCCCAGAGAGGAAACAAATCAACATGGGAGGTGAAACAGCCTTGAATTAAAGCTTAATGATGAAGCCTTAATGATTAGTGTTGTTTCAGTTTGGGGTTTGTTTTCATAATGGACAATGCACATAACCTTTTCAAAGATTTTACCTTGATTTGGCCCTAAGGATTTTTAATTAGGAAGGTAATGTGTTTCAGAGTGGTTACATATGGTTAAAAACTCTAATAAAATAAATACATGTTTTTTTCATTTGTAAAACTCCCAAATATATTCTCGCCTCAACTGAACGAAGTCCACTTTTCAAAAACAGCAGTGTTTGTCAGTCGGCACAGGTAAACATAGCCTGTGTGTCGGTCTGATTACTTACGGTAGGTGGTCGAAGTCCTCCACAGTGCCTCTCGGCCTCACAGTGACCCTGTTGACCTCGTTGTGCAGGCCGTCCAGGAGGAAGCGCAGGAACTCCTGAGCGTCCTGTTGGCTGTGACACATGAAAACAGTTAGCGCTACAAACATCAGCCTGACTTTCTGAACTCCTAGGCTTGCATTCTTGTCTTATTTTCAGAGAAAAAGCAGAGCTCGTGCTTCAAAAAAAAGTTGAAGAAGACAGTGACAAAGCTTACTTGTATCCCACAAATCTGGGAGCATATCTCTGGATCTGTGTTTTGAATTCGGACGGGCTGACAGCCTCACTGCTGGATGATGTCCACATGGTCTGTATCAGCTTGGCAAATTCTACCAAACACACAACAGCTCAGGTTATTCACGTACTGGGACGTCAAATGCACTCGTTACGGTGGAAACGACTGAGATGGGTTGTGAAATGAAGATGCAACTCTTTTTAAAAGACCCAGAAAAGCATTCTTGTTTTTATCTCTTCTAACACGGTATGGTGAAATGTGCAACTCCTACAGAGACGCAAAGAGAGGGAATAAGTGTGGTGCTTGTCGACAGCTGTGAGGGGTGTGTTTGTTTTGGACTCTAGGGGGCCTGTATGACACGTCTCTCACCTTCCATGAGGGCTGTGTTGGTGCGGCTGTTGTTGTTAAGGTCTCTGCGGTGGGAGTTGTGCAGGCAGTAGTCTCGCAGGCTTTGTGTGTTGCTGAGACACTGCAGGATACTGTTCATGAAACACTGCGAAGAGAAACAACAGAAAATAGTTTGATTCCAGATGTTCCAATCCCTCCATATTCACTGAGAAAGCAAAAAAACAGTTGATGCTTGGATTTACCACAGAGTGTCAAATTAAAAGTATTAAAGACAATAAATAAGATTTAAGACCAAACTCGAGATAGAAATACACAACAGAAGTGGAAAAACACACTGATGCCAGTTCAAAATGAACATGAAACAGGTAACATGAAAGCCCGACCAATTTATCGGCAGGCCGATACGTCTGCCAATATTAGCTATTTGCCATCTACTGTTATCACCATTTAAAATGGGCAATAAATTAAAATGAGAAAAGTAGATAAACACCCTTTAACTATGTTACTATGAGTTATGACCCTGCACAGTTTGCCTACCAGATGGCGCTCTGCAACCGTGTTTGGAACGGCACAAACACAACAACTAGCTGATCTGAGCAGTCAGGCAGAGCGTAAATGCAAAAATAAAAAACTACACACAACAAACGCTAGCAAAATCTGTTTCATGTGTCTGAATGAAAAATAAATATTGGCCAATATATTTGTATATTGGTATATTGGGCAGCATGGTGGCGGGGTGGTTAGCAGTGCTGCCTCACAGTTAGAATAACATCTAGAAGGCCTGGGCTCGATTCCACCTTGGCCCAGGCCTCTCTATCGCTGTGTGGAGTTTGCATGTTCTCCCCATGTCCGTGTGGGTTTCCTCCCAGTTACTGGGGTTAGGTTAACTGGTGATTCTAACCTGCTCATAGGCGTGAATGGGAGTGGTTGTCTGTCTCTCTGTGTTAGCCCTGAAACAGGCTGGCGACCTGTGCAGGGTGTACCCTGCCTCTTGCCCTGGGACAGGGTCCAGCAACCCTGACCAGGATAAGCAGAAGAGGATGGATGGATATTGGGATATCATATTTTAATCTCATCAAATACTGGTAGTGATATTGGTTTCCACCTTTGACATACAATGCTGTTTGTTCCAGAACTATTTACTGGCTTTAATCACCTGGAGTCAACTTTATTCTCAAGACATTTGTTGTTAAGCCAAGCAGCAATGCCTTGGTTAACCAAATGTCTGAAAATGAAGCCAACGCGGTAAAGTGCTAAAACCTGCAGTTGCTTTATTGGCCAGTTGATGCCAGCTCCAACAGTGAGTCAGTCCCGATATGGTGACTATAATGACTACAGTATAAAGAGAAACTGCACAACTCTACAGCATTTACAATGGCACAACATGCTTGATGGATAGTTCCCACTTCATAAAAACTAAACTGGGGGTGAATCTTTTGGAGGTTAAGGCCATCCTTTACAAACAGTCTTTAGGTTAAACCTGCAGCTTCCTATTGTCACAGACTAACAGGAAAGCTGCTCTTCTTCCAAAGATTTATTTCTGGCATTTAACCTTTAGTAGATCAGATAAGGGACAGAATTGAAATGGAGGCAGAGAGAGAATGTGTGGGAATGACACACAGGAAATGGGCAGATATGAACCCAGGCCTGTATAGCGGTTTGTGGCATACGGGTCACCCACTCAACCAAGTGAACTATAGCAGAACTGCTTCATCGTCTTCTTGTGAGCTTAATCCTTAAGCCTGAGGCTTGGTATTAGTGTACTGTCTTTTTGTTACTGTTTACTGTTTTTACACATAAAGAAACAACCTCAGTCAGACTATAAAGCTTTAATTGTGCAGTTGCATCTAAATGCACAGAGGAGGTGAAAACTGTCTGCTGGAAATTCTCACACTGATATGACTACAACCGTTTAGGGCTAAGATTTAAACTAAACCTAAGATAGTTTAACACTTTTAAAGGTGTTCTCTTAAAAGATAATGCATATCTAAGACATTCTAGGCCCTCTGAGGACCTGCAGACACCCTGTATCAGCTGTAACAGTGATTTCTGCTGCTGTTTGTAACATGCAGCATGTAATGAAATACATCTTGCTGAGCATGACAGAACAGTACCCTGACCATTCAGTCCTGAATAAAACAATATAAAGCTGACAGAATCCTTCAACCTTTGGGGCAATATGCTTGTTTATTTGCCAAGAGTTAGATGATGAAACAGCTAGTCTGTGCAAAGGTAACAAGCACCCAAAGCTCACTGATAAATATGCTGTATCCTGTTATATTTCTGTGTGCATAAATCAAAGTGTAAGAATCAAAAGTTGTGGTGGCTGCACTAATTTCTAGGCTGAGCACAGACTCGTAGTGAAACCTTAGCTGGTTATCTGGTAACCTCACAGTGAAGACAAGACTATAAGAAATGGCCACAACAGGGCAGGAAATGCTCCCACACATAAGTATTGTTTTTACACCTGTTCCCAGCCTTTCTACTAAGCTAAGCAACTCAGATTTACTCTCCAGACCTGAGCACGATAATGACTGATTTATCCAGCTCACAATAAGAGGGCAAATATGTGATTTTCCCAGAACTCTATTCCCATCATTTTGACAAATGGTGGTGTACAGTCACGTAATACAAGCTAAATCTACAGATTATATAACAGTGGAGTTTTTTTCTTTCACTGTAAAGTAATTTGTCCTTGATGAATGTTTAAAGGCTCGGCGAGACAGCGAGAGAGCCCGCAGTGTAATTCCTGGGGACAAAGAAGTATCACAGCACTGTCTCACATCACGTGTCCGCACGTGCAGTTTGGTAAGATCAAACCAGTCGGGGAGTGAGAGAATGAGCCCTCTCTGGTCCATAGTTCAGAGCTATCTGATTAGGTTACTGTATACAAGCACGCAACACAGCACACAGCACACAGCTTATTTTAGGAGTTGTCCTTATGCTTGTTGCCTGGCAGACTGACCAGATCTCAACAAGCTGCTCTCACTGTAACACTGGCTGGATTTTTGGAAAGCTACTGTAAATGAGTTGAGAAAAAAGACAACACTACTCAAGACATTTAGCTCACAGCAGATGTAATTAGATGCATAGCATGTGTGCGGCTGTACTTACAGTGTTTCCTAAGTTCTTCAGTCCCACCAGGCCTTGGGCGCTCTTTGAATTCTGAAAAAAAAAAAAAAAAGACACAATTTTTAGATAAACTGCACGATCTTTTTACCAGACCAGAGACGACTGGTTGATCTTGCCATAAAACAGTCTTCCAACCACCACTAATGGTGAAAATGCTAAAATGTCCAGAGCTTTCAATTTGGTCCTGAAGCAATAAGAGACACATGAACAGCACGGTGGTTTGAATGAATAAGACACAAGCTTTTAGCTTTTACTCGCAGTGTTTTGCCTGCAGAAATCTCAAAACAGAACCTAAGATAAAGGTCGTTTCTCGTCTCTGGACTATGGAAGTGAGACACAAGCCGACATTAAATGGTTCTTCTTAGAATACCAATGTGATTTAAAATGTTAAATTCTGGATGGTTGGATGCTTGACTCTATTTTCAAAATAGAGTCAGCCAGTTATTAATAGGTATTTCCCAGGATGCTTTGGTGTGTCCTTTTTCTAATTAAAAGTCTCCGGTTAGATATCGGACATTAGCATCATATCCTGTAAGTGTAGGAATTTCAAAATAAAAGGCACCCTTTACTTATAGGCATTGTCAGTGTCAGAATTTCAAAAATTAAAGCTTTCTTTTCATCTTTCTATCAATTGCTGCAGTTGTTCATGTATCTTCAGCCAGCTGATTTTGCTACAGCATTTTGGCAGCAAGTAGCAGACAAAGGCCGGCAACAGCAACAATCTCACTGCAGTTTCTCTGGAACTTGCGTGATCTCGTCTCGGAACGTCTCTGGTAATGTGTAACCCAGTGCTGGACAGGTGCGTGGATTTTAACATTTGGTGCATATTTGAAACATTCAAGCATTTCAGTAATTTTTGAAATGTGATTTGATTATTGCAGAATATGGTTAACAGTTTGAAATGGAAATTAAGTTTACACAGACAATATTTATTGCCATCTGTTAAACTGTGCTCAATTTTGCCTGTTTCTGATGGTTTTCTAACTTTTAGATTATTTGACATCCCACTTGGATGGATACATTTAAAAACAATGAGAAACATCACACATGAAAATGTGTGGCTGTGATTTGCATCCAATTTTCCACTGAATAAACCAGGATTGTGTTGTACATCACCATCAGCTGCTTTTTTAAGCAGTGCTAATGTGTTTGAGGCTGAATTTGTACTTTAATGACATCCTTGGGAATCTAGAAAATCATGTGACAATGATGTGATCTAGCTCTTGAATGTGTGCGCTGTGTCCCGATAGGAAGAACATACAAGAGGCATTTCCTGGTGAGCGTTATCTTTAGAGAGAAGCTTGTTTTTGTCATTTCACAGCCACTTCCTTTCTTGGTAATCACTCCCAGATGGCAGAGATCTGATCAAGAACAGCAAAAGTGCTGCACCTCAGGGAGTTTAATTCACACTGGAACTTTTACTGTTAAAAAATTTCAAGGCAGGAAACCATGAAACAGAGACATTTTAGCTCAGTGAAACACGACAGATGTCACAGCATATTATCGTGATTTCAGAATCTTAAAATGGTCTGAAATGCTTTGGAGAACTTATGTCATCACTTGCTACAGTTAAATTTCATTACATAAGTTGAGTGGTTATATAATTGAGTATCTAGAGGAAGAACTAACAAAGAACACGGGGGTGGATAAGGAACGCTCTGGTGCCCTTGACTACGAGGCAGAAGCAGCAGACAGTAATCTTTTAGAAAGACATGTAGGACTGGATTCACTGCATAATGCTCCATCAACCAGAGTCCTGCTGTAGTAATCACGTTTTTAGTTACCGGGGAAAATTAATGTGTTATTTAAACACAGAGCAACTATCACAATCCGTAAAACTAGATGGCTCTCTCTATCAATCCATTCGGCATCATCTGTTGCAGCTGTGTCATAATACAGGCAGTTCAATGAATGGACCTGCTTCAACTTTATAAAGAAAAACAACCAAAAAATTGGCCAAACACAGAAGCCCACTGTGTTAACTTGTGTCTTTTAGGAAGCGAGAAACTCTACAGACTAACATCAGTCACCTGAGCTCACTGGCTGTGGAAGTCTATTCATGTGCTTGCTGTTACCCTCACCTGTGAGAGTGCTTTCTAACAGGAGCGCAGTGAAAATGGGCCAAATCTGAGGTGAGGACATACAGAAGGCAAGATCACCAAAATTTTTACTGACTAAATCAAAAGGAGGATGGGGAGGAGAAGGAGAGATGGCTTTCAAGGTTTTTAAAAGCCATAATTTGGTCTAAGACGCATCAAACTGTGAAAGTGACGTTTACAATTTGTTACTTTAGAATGAAAATAATGGCGATAGGAGAACATCTGAAGTGCTGAAATTCTTCACTGTCTGGGTCTGCACACATGTTAGATGATGCTAGAGATGCCAGAGACTTTTCATGCATACCGAATCCTGTGGTTAATGTTCCCACCACACCCCAGATGTGACCTGAAGCACACTTCTAAAGGCCGCGCAGATTCATTTACCTCCAAACAAGCGCCTTGAGGCGACTGTTTGTTGTGATTTGGCGCTATATAAATAAAATTGAATTGAATTGAATTGAATTCATTTCTATGCACAAGTGACCACAGTTTACACATCCACATGCCTAATGACGCTTCCTGACCCCAACGACCATTCATAAAAGTATCACCAGTTCCTACGGTCTCATTTGAGTAGGCTTAATAGTCAAACTGTCAGGGTTTAACTGGCATTAGGCTTAACATAATTTATACAAAAGCAGGACATTTTCTGAGAGGCTCTAAAGTAAGGTAAAACAGAGTTTTTTTTTATCGATAAACTAGTCTTTCAGCTCCTGTGATGATTTTTTTTATAGTTTGGCAGTTATTTTATGAATAACTGAGTGCCCTAGAAAACTAGTTTAAAAAAAATGTATCAAATTGCTTGTTTGGCCAACAGTCAGTCCAAAAACAAAGCAGATTATTTTATAATCTTATTAAAAGGTACCTGAATGCTTTTCTTTAGTTTGGACACACCCAAAGGCCAAAGAAGCTCAGGCTTCAGGCTACTCTAAATGCTCCTTTTCTGGCATTTTTTTCTGTTCTTAAATATATATGATGTCATGGAGGATAATACAGTCATGTGTGGTACAGGTGAGTGGGGCTTCTGGCTATGACCACAGAAGCCCCACTCTACCTGCAGTTCAAACCCCTCTCTATTTATGAGGTGCAACCATGTTGGAGTTGAGGGCTGCACCAAGGCACCAAGGATGAGTAAGGATCATTTTGACTGTGAATAAAGCAAAGCTACTCTGGTAGAGTCCAACAACAGAATTATGAAGATGGAAATGAGCAGAAGCGATCTCCTTTAAGTTATTATGGTGTTAACTTACACATTCAGCAGATCCATTACAGTAACATTATGATTCATTTGGTGTCAGTGTTCTACCTACTTTACAGGTTCAAGTCCATGATTCACCATCCTTTTGGTTTTCATTTTTTCAGCACTGTTTTTCATCGCCACAAACTCCTGAGAAATATATCTGTTCATCAGAGAGCAGCAAACTCTGTGTGTCTGCAGTTTGTTGAACAGTGTGAAGCAGGTTCATCAGACCTTTTTCACCAGAAACAGCTGCTCGCTGGCACTGGAAACAAGTTTAATGAGACCACTGAGACTGAATACATAGCCCAGAAATCTAAACAATGACTAAATTATTCTGGTCATAATTCTCTATGGATTCATTATAATGAGCTTTAAACAGTTATTGTTGATGGGGGAAAAAAATACTGGCATTGCATATTTAACTGATGATCAAAATAATGTAGCTGTTGATTAATTTTTTGCCATTTCAGCTCCACACAGAAGAGCTTCACTTGCACTGCATGCTGGGAGAAAAAAAAAATGCTGAATGTGACAGCAGAAATCAAAGTGAGCATTCCTGCCCTGAGCTCTGCCGTTAGCCTTCTATACTGTAGGTTCACATGACTGAAAGCGTGTTGTGTTTGTTCACGAGTAACCTGCGCCTGCAGCTCAGCTCGTTATGAGTACTGATACAGGAGGAGCTTTTTGCTCTTATATAAATAACCTCTGCCATCTGTCTCTCTTATTCAGGAGTAATACACAGTGTACAGCACGGGGAGAGGGGAAAATATCTGCAGTTTAATTAACTATGGCTTATCTAAATCCTCCGTTCTGTAAATTCCCCTGTAGTGACTGGAACATTTTATTAGCCACGGCCATATAGCATAAATACACAAACACACACACACTTCTTCCTGTGTTTTCATCACTACCTCAGAGATGGCAGGATGCAGGACAAATCCTCTTTCCTCGCTGCAAATTTTATTTCATAACATACACACACACACACACACACACACACACACGCCAACAGACACACATGCACGCACACTGCTGGAATGTGTACATCTGACTTTGCTGCACTCTGCTGAGTAATGCCGCGGCCGCTACCAAAAATAGCAGCTTCCCTTTTAATAACAGCTGCTTGTCCACTCACAATTGGCCGACGCTTCGGTCAGCATGGCGCACGTCATGATGGTGAAACAACATCGTGGTTCTGTCGCCATAGCAACGCTGTTTTTAGTTTTTACGTTTTCTTTTGCTTTTTTTGTGGAACAGAAAACTAGAGGACATTGTGACATCACAGCGACGGGGCTGAGCACGGGGGGAGTGTGTGCGTGACTCAGGAAAAGGCTGTGAAGAACCTGGAGCAGATGTGACTTTTGCACCGACAACTTTTAGACTGAAGCTGAAAAACAGAAAATGTTTCGTTCTGATGGTCAGCATTTCAATCCTGCCATCCCATGATAACAAAACGGGCTGATTCTGTTTCTAAACCCTCAAATGTAAGATAAACTTTCCTCTATGGAAGAGGGCTGGAAAGTTGAGTCATATAGGAAAATGTGACATTATGGAAAAAAGGAAATTTTGGAAGTAAATGCCTTTTGTGTACATAATAAAAATAAAGTTGCTTATACTATTACACTACAATAATTGTAGCTTACGTATTTATGTATGTTCCCTGTCTCCCACCCATAGGATTTTGGTAGTAATACTGAGAGTAATAGATAATAATAAGGTTAAAATACTGTATAATAATGAGCTAATTTCTTAATTTATTTGATATGTTCAATTTATACATTTTCCTCAATTTATTCTTGTGCTTATTCACTTAATTATTTGTGGGGTTTTTTTGTTTAAACCTCCAACTCATCATGGGGGTGCATCATGGGGCTTGTTTTACACAGAGGACATAATCAGGGGTAGCAACAAGACCCATCATAAGATAATCATTTTTAAATGTTGTGACCAAGAATAAAAATGTGGAACATAACAAATCAAGTTTAAGTTCCAATGATGAAGATGTTAGCCAACAACTCTCAGAAAATCTCTGCATTTGTAGCTGTTCATCAGCAAGCAGACAATGGTTTGCTGAGCAGCTTAAATTGAGGCCATCAGCAGGTTAATGTTAAACTCTCTGGACCTCCATAGTTTCTAACTCATGTTTTTTAACGGTTGCATTTAGTTCATAATGGCACAGTAAAGCCATCCAGTAAAAAGCCACCCTAATGACATTATTTTTGGGGTGTTAGCAGCTCTCCTGAGGGCAGAGTAAAGGAGGTTTTTATAAACTGTTGAGGAAAAAAATCCCCAAATCACCCTAGAGGAATTCCTCTGTTCAGTCCATTATACAAAAGGATAATTCTGAGATTTCAGTGAACTAGGGTGGAGCGTTGCTTCATTGACTTCTATAATAATACACTGTGCAGAAATGACATAACAGATCTTTTATTTAATACTACAACAAAATGAATTCATTAGACACACACAGTGTAAAACACAATTATAATCCCAGTGATTGAGTCTTCATTTCTAAAGCAGTGTGTCAAACAGGATTCTTTAATATACGTGTGTGACGATGCAGGTATCACTGGCTCAGCCTGTAGGCCCACTGTATTGGCAGCTAGATCCATTATACTAATTCTGCAGCAATTCTTTTCTTTAAGCAGTTTAAACCAGCACAGGCTGTGAATGTAGGATTAAAGTCATGGACGGCTGTACCAGTTTGGCGTTTTCATTTTCATTAACACGCAGGAAACTAATGAGGCACAGAGGTATACTTGCATTCAATTAAAAAGCAGTTAAATGCTCATTTTACAATCATATAATGACTAAAGGTTCATATACAGAGCGGTGACGTTACCTCTAGCCTACAATATTCATTCAATTGAAAATTTAGTTGAACTTTGTGGCTCTCCTGCTCCCTCCTTCCCTCGTTCGTGAACAAGACTCCAAAATACACAAACTCCTCCACCTGGGCAGCAACTCATTCCCAACCTCCAGGAGGGCACTCCACCCTTTTCAGGGTGTGGGCTCAGAAGTCTGATGTGTTAATACTCCAGAGGAGTGTGGGGGGAGGCTGACAGATGGATTTGTGTAGCATCTGCAGTGATGCGGATGCTGTACTGGTTTGTTGTAGTGAAAGGAAAGCTGAGTGTGAAAGTGAAGCTGACGATTTGGGTCAGCTTATTAATGTTTCTACCCTCACCTATGGTCATGAGCCGTGGGTAGTCACTGAAGAATAAAACTGCAGATACAAACTGCCGAAATGAGATTTCTCCAAAGGGTGGCCGGGTAGTTTAGCTGGTTCCTGCATCTGACTGGGTCTGGGCAACTCTGCTTACACTGCTGCCCCTGCAACCCAGACCTGGATAAGTGGCAGAAAATGAATGGATGGATTTTTCTAAAGCACCAATTCAACCCTCGTGTACTCTCCTGACTGTAAACTGTGCTTGCTGATGTTTTTTTACCCCCATTAAAGGCCTACCTGAACTGTTGCAAGGCTGCAAGGCTGAATGTGAAATATTCAAATGTTGAGTTACATTCTCAAAGACTTAAATCTTTAAGGGGACTGCTCTGTGCTACAGATGATCCGTGAAGTTTGGGCTTGTTTTGATGAGCAGCAAAATTTTCATTTTTTACATTTTTCTTTTTTAATGTTTCCTAAAATTTCTAAATTCATAGATTAACATGAATTTTTTAACTTGAAAATGCCAAACTGTGTGTGTTCTTTGAATTACTGTGGTTTAGTAATGATGCGAAAAGATAGGCACATGTGGCATGTTTAAACTTCTGATTAAAAACTCCAGTAGGTTTAAAAGAAACCATTGACTGACACAGTGTTACCTCGACAGGATAAAGATGGAAAAGTTGCCAACATCACTAAGGGGAAAATTTCACTGGCTGCACCCCTAGGAGTGTGTGGCTGTGCTGAGCAGGGGTTTGCTGAACATGAACATACAAATCCTCTAGAGCTGCATACCTCCATAATATTATTTTAACACTCCCTAACATCACTCCCCCGTCAATATTCTTGGATTTTTTTTTCCCTGGTTGTCCAGCATCCATAAATCAATTCAACAGCTGGAAAGGAACCAAACTGAAACAGGGAAGTCGCACCACAGAATCAAAGTGTGCTGTGAGGAAAACTAAAAGGATGAGAAAAAAAAAAGAAAGAAAAAAAGGCAACAAAACAAAAAACAGCAGGCACAGGAAAGAATAGAGTATTCCCGGTTGCTTCATGTGAGCGGACTAAGCACACTGTCCACAAAAGAAGCAGCCCAGAGGGAAAACTTTGTATAAATGCTCTATTCATAAATGTCAGAAGCAGTTCAGGCAACTAGGCGAGCTGAAACCCTACTCCTCTGATTCTAAAAAGCATCAGGAACAGAGAAGCCACATTAAAAAGCATTCCAGAGGCCAAGTTGGACTGCTCCCTAAAGCTGGGAATAAGAGACACAGGAAATGACTATTTTGGCGAACGCTCAGCTCGGTGGAGGTAAAATCTGTCCACCCACTGTGCTCAATTAATTAAAAGATGCTTGGACTGCTGGGTGGAGAAGGGGAGGGCGGTTTTGGAGCAAGGGAAATACGTCAAAACAAGGTGAGGAGGAAGGAAAGGGTGAATAATCCCTGATTCTGGCTCTGCATTCTGAGTGACTTCATAGGAAGACAGGAGAGGGACCAACAGGGATTTTTTTTTAACTCCTCTGAACAACATCCATGTGACCACTTGATGAACTTTTGTCTCATGGCAGAGAGATTAGAGTCTCTATTACACATTCTGTGTTTATACCAGGCAGCCTCAAAAATCAAGTGTAGCAAATACCCGACGGGCTTTCATTTAGCGTAAAACATCAGCTGATATCAGCCAACACAGGCAGTGATAAAAAGGACAAGCTCGACTGACTGAAGGGTCATCACAACACCGTGACTAAAGCCACTATTCTAGCTGACAGGACGATTACTGTAGCTTTGTATTTGACTTTCTTTTTTTAGGGTTTTCTTTTTAATTCCGTCCAGTTTCGGTTCGTTTCCACAGCGGATTTGTCCATTTTCAGTTTAGTCTTCTGCGGTGAATATTGTAACTAAGAATCTGTTCTTTGCTCCATTATGTGAATGAAGCTTTGACCGCTGGCAATGCCCCATTACTGACTCCTTTCATTGTTATGCCTTTCGACAACTCGCAGTTGGGTCACAGCAATATGTCAGCAAGGTAAAGAAATAGTACTGCGTGACAGCAGATGTGGACATAAATGATTCGCGATCCAATTCTTCATCTGTAACGCCAACAGCATCTTTGCCAAAACACTTAACGGATATTTTCTGAATGACTTTAAAGGCCCTAAGATATTACACTCACTATTAAAAGGTAAATGTGATTGGAATTTTTAGATGTGCTGCTTGCGAAGGTCAGCGAACACAAATGTTTTCTTCTGTTTAATCTGAAGCAAAGTTGCTCCCTCAGTCAAACTTCTGCACTTGTTGCTGCAGCAGCACCTCAGTAATCTAAACCTTGTGGAGGCTGGAGATGGTTTGGTACAACAACAACCACAGAAAGCCTAATTAAATCCCTGCAGGGAGGTTATCCCACACTATAAATGAGGACACAGGAGCTTTCTGAAGACCTCTACTACTTGAAGAAAGTTGATTTGTTTTTTTTAAATCACTGAGTAAATGTAGAAAATGGTCAGCTAAAGTATTTTAATAATGATAAACTTGCTCCCTATTAATAGGGTTTGAATTACGATGATAATTTTTAACCCTTTATATCTAAAGAGAGTGAAAGTAGGTCATCTTCTTGCATTATATAATTTTATACAACAATATCTATTATACAGTTGTAATATTGGGGAATATCTATTTGGAAATTCTTTATGGATAAAACAACTACTCCTAATGTTTACTAGTTGTAATCATCCAGCAAATTAAGTTCATATGACAGATGGGTGTGTAGATATGTATATGTGCATTTTGGTTTTAGCCAAAGGAATTCACTAGTGCTGTTATGTAATTATTTTAAACAGTTGTATTTATTGGGGATTCATTTATTCATACACACATTCTTGTTCATCAACAGACACAGATTGAACAGAAAAAAATAAACTGAGCAGTGAAAAGTCAACTCTGTAACAAAACGAGCTTTATGATTCAAAGATAAGAGCCTGGGTTAAACTATGAGGAAAAAAACACTTCTTAATTAACAGTTCTCTCATAATCCTGAGATAACGTCTTGTCAATTGAAAAGCAGGGCAAAATATGTTTTCTCAACTGGGTGCATAAAGGGGCGTCCACAAAGGAAGAGACTGGACTGTAGACCATATGGTGCCAGTGAAATTCAGTGACTTGTAGTGGCAATAACCATCACAAACAAGAAGTGAGTGGGTTCACCTTTGAGGAGAGCAGCTAAAGAGAATTACTGATGGGAACAAAGAATACCACTGATGTATGACAGGCTGGTAAATACATCAGAGGATTTACATAACAAGAGTCTGAAATGTCCTTTAGTGACCAACTGTCAGGTTGATGAGCACATCGCTTTATATGTCCATGTGTTTTAGGTTTCCTTTTATACTGCTGAACTGTCGTATTGTAATTCCCATTATTGCAATAATTTTAAATTATCAGTCTGAGGCAACATTTAGCTCTTGGTGGGATAGTATAGTGCTCCAGTGAAACCAAAATAGTAATGAAAACAGAATATTCATGCATATTAAATGGAGTCCAAATGCCTAAATCAAAATCAATGTGATTCATATCTAAATAGAACACGCCTTCAACACAAACACAAACCAATAACAGGTGCCCCCCCCCCCATGTGTCTGTTAGGGCTGTAAACTAAACTTCACACCACCAGCAGCAGGATGCCTCCGTCCACCTGGCAGTGCGGAATGCCAACTACTGATTGGCTGGCAAAGCGGCGCGAGAGAGCGAGCGCTGCAGAACAGTCTGTTCCGACCTGTCTCTGTATTTGGCAGCCCGTCATAAACAACCTCTCCTTCACTCTCCGTGAGATACCTCTGCTGCCACTGCCGAGTTTCTCCCCATGTGAGCAAAAGTGACGTGCTGGCTCGCTCGCTCGCGAGTGCACAGATGCACATTCAGAGTTGGCACTTTGTGGAGAAAGTGAGGCTATTTATTTCTCCCTTCTGAGAAGCACACAGAGGAATGAAATCAGTCATCAGACTGAGTCAGTGTCCGTGTCTCTCTCACACTTACACACACATATATACTTATATGCAAACAAAGAGCGGGATCTACTTGCTGAGAAGAATGTTTGTCTTAGAGAAATGAATAAATAAAGCTTATGATCATATGAACTGGCCTCTTGATTTAACCTGAGAGAAACTACTTTTGTCTTCACCCACAGGGGCTATCACACAAAAATCCAAGATTACTCAGAGCGCATGTGACCATAAAGCAGTGCTTCTTATGTAACAGCTCTGTTCATCTTCACATACCTCCACTAGTGTGTGTTTCTCTATCAGGAGAAAAAGCCACCCTCGGTGCTAACAAAGGTAACTACTAGCTAACAGGACTGTGTTTCCATTCTCCTGAAGGATGGGCTCCTATACCAGCCTGTATCTACTCAAAGCCTACTACTGGGCCATCACACCACATCTACTGCCTTCTTTTGATGAACAATGAAAGTTGTACCATTTGATTACAGACAAAAGGGCTAATAAAGACAACTCTAATATTTTCACTTGGTATGACACACTTTTCATTCACCTCAAACAAAGGGTTAAGATAACATAACATAACTTTAACTTTAGGGGTCACCACAGCAGATCATCTGTCTCCATCTCAGCCTGTTGCAGCATCCTCCTCGGTCCCACCAACCCTCTGCATCGCCTCCTTCATACATCATGAATCCCCCCCTGAAATCTTCCTCTTTTCCTCCTGCCTGGCAGCTCCACCTTCAAAATCCTTTGTCCAATTTATTCACTACTTTAGGTAAACATTGTTGGTGTTAACAGTAAGTATAATTCAACAACTCAGAACAACCTAGTATGAAACAACAGGCATAATATATTAGCTAATGTCACTATAAAATCTTAACTTTACAGACACTCGGGACTCTTGATTGTTCAGGGAAAACTGCAGTGAAAAGCGTGTCAGTTGGTTGTCGCTTATACTCCCCTAAGGGCCCGTTTATGCTCGCCGCATTGGTTGCTTCACAGGCGGTGATGCTGCCACAGCTGCGTACCATTTATACCAGTGCTGAGGGTGGGAGTACTTGCTGCAGTATTCTCCTGAATGAGTGTATCCACTCAGACAAAACGTTGGTATCAGCGCTGGTACAGGAGAAGTCAAAACTGCGAAGAAGTCACTGAGGTTTCTTTTTGTTTTTCAGTCCTTCCCAGAAAATCTCATCTTTTCAAACTGTTGCAATATCTCCTCTGTATAATAACAATCTGTGAATATCTGGGCTTCTGTACTGATATATCATTAAAATTGTGGTTAAAAAAACGACACGATCTTGAACCCGGCAGCGGGGACAGTGGCACCTGCGCGAGGTTATAAAATCTGAGAAGCACACGAGCGGCTAGCTTGCGCCTCCAGACGTGGCGTCTCTTTTGTCGTACAGCGGCATTCGCGAGGGCGAGAACGGTGAGCATAAATGGGTCATAACTCCTGTCTCGCTCGATCAAACTCAGTACAGCCTATGGCTGCGTGCATAACAGCTTCACGAGCCTAAGGGGGCTCACATTAATGCTTACCCATTAACCCTCATCATCACACCCACTAACATGATGAAATCACCAACAGACTCACAGTTAAGCAACTGAAGTTAGCACTGCGAGAATCTGTTTTTACAGTATATGGTTTTGTCACAGAAATTCTAAATATGTCATTTCCTGAGTTTACACAGCTTAATCTATTTAATTACTTTGAGCTTTCAGGTTTACAGTGTACACTTCAGTTGTCCAGGTTGTGTTTATCCATGACCCATGACTAACATGAGTTGCTGGGTTGATGACTGTTACTGTGCTCTGTTCATTGTGAAGACAGAAGGACTGATGCTCAAGCTGCTGAGCTGATGCTGACTAAGTGGGTAATTACCTGCCATTAAAATTTTTATGTAAAACAAAGCAGTGAGTCATGATCTTACAGAACAGAATTTGAGAAAGTAGAGTAACACTACTCATAGCTGAAGTCGTAGATTTACAGTGTTTTTTCTGTAAAAAAAAACACACATTAAAGGAAACTTTTTGAGCTGTATTAAATTATCTGTGATCAAAATTTTACATGAAAATGTAGCCAAAATATTTGAGTTTTGAACAGCTTTGAACTATGTTATTTTTGGCGTTTCCAAACTGAAAAACATTCTTTAAACAATAAAAAGGGTTTTTAAAGTCGCTGGATATTGGTTTTCTATTGACAAACAACTTAGTCCAGAATAAGTTTGAATTCGGTGAGAACGAGTCGGTAAGCTGCAGCAGAAAGCAACCTTTAACCTTCCAGCTGGTGCACCCTGAGCCTGCAGAGCACAAACGTGACCACAGATAACAAATACACACAGCCCAGTGTGAGCTGACACACACGCATTTCACACACTAAGACAAAGATGTGGCATATTCAATGTGCCCATGGTGGTCTGTAGAGAGGGAGGGGCAGAGGTCACACAGAGCCAGAGCTGAAGGAGAGGGACAGGGCGGGAGGAGCAGGTGGGGACGGTGACAGCAGCACAGGCATCTAAGACAAGCGTGCCAGACCGCCGGGCCCGGCCAGCTGTAAAGTGTATTCTAATGTGATTTCTGATGACATAACAGAAGCTGGCACGCTACAGCCCAGGAATACACACACAACAGCAGCAGCAAGACTCACAATACTTAAGGTCATTCCTCTTCTGCTCGTATCCTAGCAGCTGACAAGTAAACTTTTTAATCTCACTTTATGGATGACACATTTTGTCCATTTTTTCTTATTCTACCTCCATTCAGCTGCCAAGATGGAGCATGATACATGTCTCATGTATTGTTTGTTACACTGACAGTATCTGTACTCAACTACACACTATAATTATTGATTTGTGAATTTGTTTAGTACTGAACTCTGTAGAAGACCTGCAGTGAAAGTTACCTCATGTTGCTTTTTGGGGGTATTCATCCAAATTAGAGAATGCTTTTGATCTATAATAATAAATAACATATAAACAGAACTGAGAAGAGCACACTTCCTTTCAGTGTGCTCATCTGCAGACACTCAAAAGGATCCTTTCCTTGCTTGTACCTGACACGCCACCAATTCTAATGAAATCTGTCTTTCCGTTCAGACAGGCAAACACATCACATGCCCCTGCCTTAGCCGAGGAGAAAACGTCAAAAGGTATTTGCAGCAAAAAGTATAAAAGTATACCTCATGCACTTTATTCTAGCGGCTGCACTGACTTTCAGAACTTTCCTGTACATCATGTAGTCCCAGAGTTCATACAGAAACAGCCAAAGGCAACCTCCTCCTCCTCTACATTGTGGTGCATACGTACATGCCTGCCAGAATGACTTATTTCTGCATTTAATACCACTGTAACGAAACAATGGGATTCATAAGAGCAGTGTAGTAAGAGCAGCTGTAGTGCATGAGGGAGATTAAACGCTGGTTATATAACCAGTGACCTGCCAGTGCAGGCCTACTGATCCTGGCACAGCGGAGTACAGCTCGGCTTAAGAGAGCGGCTTACCTCTGCGAATGAGTCACTTCAACGTTAAACTGACTTCATCTTTCATAAGATACATAACACTGTGAGTGAAATAACATCTGTGGCCTATTTTAATGAGAAAGCCTCCCACGGGAATCATTAACTCTCCCGCATGTTCCAGCACTTACACAGACAATAACCTGATAAATCATCAAATATAAGCTTACAAATTAACGAGTGTTTAATGCATTTAGTATCGTAGAACACTGCACACGAATACACTGTATGTGTTCTGTTCGACAGTTTGTTATAGTAGAGTACCACAGTAGATACATAGGAGATACCACACAGGTACCAGTATCTGTGCTGCTGATATTATACTTACTTTATATAAACCACTGACAAATATAAATTCTTAGCTGGTGTCTTAGGACCTTTAAAGCTCTGCAAAACGACTAAAACATATAAACCTTAAATCATCTGATTTTTGAATTGACTGGTGTGATGCGCTCCTCACAGCGGCGCTAACAGAACAGCGGGCACTCTGCCTCTTCTTACCTTGGCTTGGTTTATGATAAGCCCCACAAAAGTTGACACCAGCACCGACCCGGACACGCTGCCTTTTCTCCCGCATCTCCTGCTTCAGGAACGGGAAAGCGGCGGCCGGCGGCTCCTCGGGAACTGTCACCGTGTAGGACTGTCGCATGCTCGGCATGCTGGCGGAGGAATAAAGCCGACTACCGGTACGCGTTACTCAGTCGACGGCGAAGGTTTCCCGAGCGCTCCTGCTCCCTGGATGATGAGCCGTTTTCTATTGCAGGGAGGCCACTTTAGACGTTTCACCAGCTTTCTAATAGGCGCCCTGCTTGTTGTCGTTCATTCATTCATATAACGAAGAAGAGGAGGACCTGTGGCTTTTCCTTCCAAACTGCATTCGCAGTGTAATAACCCCGCTGAAAGCGAGAAACACGGAGTAAAGCGAACGAAAAGGCTTCGTAATGATTAAAGAGCAGCTGGCTGCCGTCTCAGTTTGCGCAGGTGACCGCAGCGCGCGGTGCGGCTCTCTACATGGAAATAAACGCACACCGCGTTTTCACTCCGTTTTACCGGACTGGAGGCCCGCCTCCTTTAGGCTTCGGTAAAAATCGGCCTACAACAAACGTCAGCGGCCGCCTTCAACCGTGCTGTCTACGTCAGAGTCCAGCCTACTCCACGGTGCTGCAACAGTCTGAAGGACTGTGGTCCAAGGAGACTGCTCATCTCCACAATGACCGTGACAGCAAAGTCACCTGTGTGGGCCATTACTATATTAGAATCACTGTGACAGCACGATAATAGCTAATGTTCTGTTTCATCCTTTTTTTTTTAGTAACTGAGGGTCACATTTTAAACTACTAACCCAAACTAGAACTGCTGTAGAAATATTGAGAGCTGTATGTTAGAGTAATGCTGGTGATTACAAAGCGTGTTGACTATAAGCACCTATGACTGTAAGGTTCTGATGACACCTGGAATTTCATTAATAGCTAAAAGAGAGACAGAAACACGCCTGCAAGGGAAACACACGTGCATGTACCAAAAGGGACAAGTAGTGCTAAAATTAGGATGTGCAGCCCTAAAAATGGTGGTTAACACGGTTTCCAGTGAATTACCAGCAATGCACAGAAACACTGGAGGATAGCGGGAGTTATTTCAGTCTGTCTTAATGAGAGGATGGAGTAGAACAACTGCTTAGACCTCACCACCATTACCCAAGCAAAGACAGATTGACAGCCAAAGTGTAGCTTGATCAGGAGTCTGGCAAATATCACATTCACAATCCATACGTAGCAGATTAACACCAGTCATTGTCCAAATGTCATGCCGTATTAACAGAACAGAATTTACAAATTGAACATTGTGTTAAATTCTCTGACCTGAAACTAGCAATTAAGCTCATAAACCCATCAGGAAAGTGCTTAATGAGGCCACAGATGAAGGAAAGGGTCATTTTCACAGGCTTCCATACATCCACAATTCTTTTTGCAGCCACAGGAGTCACCCCTGTTGTCTATTACAATGACATTTTGTGAGTTTTTTTTTTCTTTTTGTTCCAGGTTTACTCAGACAGAAGTAACAAGGGATACTGTGAAAAATTATAGACGGATCAATGATGGCAATCAACAAAATACCTAAGATTGCTAATATAATAACAATATTAGTGGCCAAAAGTCTAAGATTCAAAGTTGAGGGACCCAAAAATACACTGTTTACAGGGTTGCCCTCTCAGTGCTGGAGCAAACTCATTGAGTTTACTAGTGTACAGAAGCAGCATTTAAGAAAAACAGCATTTCCATGACGTGGACAGGTGACACGCAAAGATGTAATTAGAGTGAGTGAGGAGAACTTAATGTTCTGTTACATCCTTTTTTTAGTAAATGAGGGTCACATTTCACACTTCAGCAACCCAAACTAGAACTGCCGTAGAATTATTGAGAGCTGTATGTTAGAGTAATGCTGTGATTACAAAGCGTGTTGACTATAAGCACCTATGACTGTATGCTTTTGATGACAGATGGCCTGACACCTGGAATTTCATTAATAGCTAAAAGAGAAATTTTTGCAAAGAATGCAGTTAGTGAGACAACAGAATGTCCTGTACCTCACCTCCCACGTATGGGCAGCGCAATTCCCCCTCACATCACATCAAACACGCAAACAGCTGAAAAAAAGTCAAACAAGTACCGCTGATTTTCGCTGATCCAGTGTGTAAAGAGCAGGAAGTGCAGTATGTACCCAGCAACAATATCATAACAAGTGTGTGTACACAATAAATAACCAAGGAGCACATTCCATCTGCAGGCTAAATGTGTGTGTGTGTGTGTGTTTCTCAGTGTCTAAATCCTTGGGAAGGAAAAATGCAACGTGAGAAGGGGGCAAAGAGTCAGCGTTTGCATTCTGATATCTGACACAAAAAGCTTTGTAATACTAGAGAAAAGCCTTTCCTAGCAAAAATACAATGTGAATGCTGAAAGCTCAAAGATTTGAGCTGCAATGCCTAGAAATGCTTAAAATAGCTGAAACTTAAGCTTAAACAGCTGAAAAGACAAAATAATAATAATTTTTTTTTGAAAAGCAAAACGTCTCAAACTCTCAATGAAGTGCCTAAAACGACCTTAATTTGCTGAACAAGCTTAATTGCAGAATTTGTGTTTTTAACATTAGCATGACTGACTACATTTGAACCACCAGCCTCATGTGTCTGAATTAGAATCTGGCGATTAAAAACAAGCTGCTTCAAGCTGTCTTTCCCTTCAAAAAGAGAGTGGCACACAGAAGAAAATCCTGCTGACCTACCCATAAACAACAGGTTATCGCACAAAAAACATTTTACACTATGAGAACAAGATGTTACTGAAGCGGGACGCTGCAGTAACTTGCAGTACCGGCAGGGTGCGATATTTAATTTCGAGGAAACAACTTTCGACCACCTTTCTGTTGATTTTCAGCTATTCGAATGATACTGCATCAGGAATATTGTTTAATAACAACAAGAGACAACACGATCGGTGTATGATGGCCATTTTCATATACATAGCAGCCATTTGGCTTGTTGGCTTTAAATAACATATCACACCCTGGTGGTGAAGTAAGTTTTGCCGTATTGTAGGGAAAGCCTATTATCAATCAGCCATTCTCTGATTGATTCCATTTCCTTGGAAAGCCTATGCTGAATAACCTCAACGCTTTTATCTGCCAGAATAAGCGCTGAGTAATCTGCACATAAAAACAACTTAGAACACACCGTTGAGGCAATATTATTTATATAAACTAAGAATAACAGCGCACCAAGAACAGATCCTTGGGGTACCTCACAAGTAATATTTGCTGGTTCAGAAAGTGTGTTCCCCAATTCAACATATATGCATGTGTATTCTGATCTAAAGAAATATGGCAGAAATATGTGGAGCTCAGTTCTAAACATTTAGGGTGAGGACTCAGTGAAAAGCTACTTTAGGGGAGGGACCCAAAGATTTGGCCCTAACAACTATCAGGAACAATCCCGTGTCACTGATACGCCAGCTTTCCAAATAAATGAACAGTCATGGCGGCAACGATTGCGGTCATGCAGGCTTCCTTTCAGCATTAATTGATGCACTGAGGTGTCTGTCGCTGATCTTAGTTTATCTCCTCTGTGATTCATTTGAATACTCTGCTCCGCTGTGAAAGCAGAAACATGTTCTGCAAAAGCGTCCAGCCCAATAACGCAGTATTTATTTATTTATAGGGGTGCAAATCTGCGTATGCTGACAGGTAGGAGAGAATTAACACGGCATTAGTGTTCAATCTGGTTTTCACACTTAATGACAATGGAAACAGCTCTGCCAGCCCCCACAAACAAGGAATTTCAGCCCCAACCACAGACATCCCTCTATAATATTTTTTAATCACACTGTGTGTGAGTGTGGTTTAAGATGCAGGAACCTCCTGGCACATTTCCCATAATGCTGCTGTCTTGTGAACAGTTGGCTGCTGAATTCAATTTTTTGAATTGTATAATTTGAAGAGGTCTTATTACACAGTAGTTACTCTTGCACCTTGAATCTTGCACCTGACAAAAAAGTATGAAAAACTAAAATGAATACTAAAACTAATGAAAACTAAACTAAAACTAAGCATTAAACAAAAAATAAAAACTATTACTAATCAAAATTTTAATAGAAATAATTTGAAAAGTAAAAAAGGTCAGGTTCTTCAGTGGGTGATCTAAAGGGCCTCCATAGAAAACAATTTGAAACAATGAAGCAAATTTTAAAAAAAAATCATCAAACTTAAACTGGAAATGTTTAAAAACCATAAAAGATACCAACAAACAGAGTAATACCTGAACAGTTCAAGATCTTTGGACCCATTTAAAGTTTGAATTTTCTTTCTAGCTCAAAGTATGCTGAACTAGTTTGAAAAGGATTTCAGTGGCAAAAACAAAATTCATAAAAAGTTACAGTATTTTAAAAAGTATAAAGGATACAAAAAAGAAAAATAACAGCACAATTCTTCAGAAAAGGCTGACTGTTTTGACATCAGAACAGTTTCCGTAGCACAAAGCAGACCGAAAAATCACAGAGAAGGATAATAATAATGAGCATAAGCATTCACGTTAATAAAAATGGGACAAAATCTGTCTCTGAGCAATGTCGTCTAGGAGAAGTCAGAGTACAGTTAGCTGCTCTATTCCCTAAGCTGAATTAGGCACATTAGGCTGACAATCTCTTCACTTAAGTGTTTAAATTTAACCTAAGAAAAAAAAATTCAAACATTTATTGCTATTAATGGGCCTTTATTCATTCTATATTCTTGCATTGCAAATAGCACACTTTAACTTACTGGCACTGATGCTGATGCAGAACTAAAAGGAGAAAGCAGGATGTCCTTTGCTACAAAACAGCTACCAAATTACAGTTCTGACCTTTAGGCCTTGTTCAGACTGCCAGCCCAAAGCCATCTTTCTGTCATATCCAGACTGTATCCAGGTTCATATGGACTCAAAACAGAATTAGAATTCATAAACTGTAGATAAAAGATGGACATAGCCATCTACACATCTCTGCTGCTTTTGGACTCCACATTTTAAAGCTTCAACATTAGCCAGAAGTAACCAAGCTAGTTAGGCTTGCTATTTAGGTTAGGAAGCTGCATACATTATTCAACACAGGTGCCACACTCAGACACAAAGATCTGCTAATTAGTGCTAAGTAATAGCATATAATAGCCTATTTATTAGCTATTTAATATTGTGCCTACCTGCCCAAGGATGCAAATTAGCTAGTAGATAAATCTGATACAAGACATCTTCTTTTCTTACGGGATTGATGTTTGTTGTTTGCACGGTTCCTGAAAAATTAAAAAAACAACAACAAAAAAACAAAAACTACAATTAAATTAAAGATTAAAGAAAATGCTTAAATCTCCACAATTAGTTCAGGAGAGAAAGCTGATCTTTATGATCTTTATAAGCAAGTTCCCTCTGATGAGAAAGGCTATGAAATACTGTTGAAAACCTGCACTAAGAAAAACACGAACCGTGACTTAAGTTTATTCTGTCAAACCATCAAATAACGCCAACAAGAAACTTAAACGCATATTTTGTCTATAGTGGCAAAGATCTGGTGTAAGCAACCGCAGCATCAGACGGTGGCTGTGGAGGGAAAGCTGAGTGCAATTGTGAGATAACAATCCCAGTGCTCTTGGCCAGACACAGACAAACTCAGGGTTTCACTGAGAAACTCTGAGTTCATCCAGTGACAAACATAGTTTGGGAGAAAGATAACCAAGTCTATCAGGCACAAACAACCAGACAGTAAATGCTGACATTTTCAGACCTTGTAACCCTTTAGCAGTCGCACAGAACATGTTAGCTACTGCACAACCAGCTGTCACCACGACCCTGACCTGCAGGAACAGCTAGAAATAAAACAGATGGATGCATATACATATAAGATATTTAAGTGTGTTGATTTTAAACAGTAACAGGTCATAGTGGATACTGATACACAGAAACCCATTGCATGTGCTGTTTACTGTACTGGGACAGTGAACTGGCTCTGGAGTCCTGTTATATTAACTGTCCTGACAGATGTGGCACACACCGATACACAGACCCACAATAGCAGCTTATAAACCTGAGCTGCTTTAAGTGCTGGCCTTTCTGTGCCAAAGAAGAAAGTAAAGCTCCATCTTGTACCAGGCTGTTTTTTTTTGTTTTTTTTTTAATCAAAGCATAAACTGTCTGACCAAGGTGTGAAACCGAGAGTCAGACAGTCCAAAAATATTGTTGACCCAACAAAAAGTCTAGACACAAAGTACGAACAGATCTACTGTGGGTAAAATCCAAGAAGTTTTGTCTCAGGGATGCAACCGTGGCCTGCTGTGGCCGTTGTGGCTGTCGTTGTCTGGCTTTAAAAAAAGAAGTAGAGGTAACAAACTTTAAAAAGTCTGAATAATAATTATATACTTATAGGTTCTTTCGAAGTGAGGTGATCAGACAGGATGTAAACAAAACACAAGTTTGCGCAAAGACTGAAAATGGTTTGAATCTGTGCTGTTGATAACAGAACCACAACTCTGGTAACAAAACATGTCAACATTTAGATGACAGCTGTACTGTTTTCTGCCAAATAGGCCTGACTAAACTAGGAGTTTGCTTAAAACTTGCTGAACCTATTTACCTACAAGCTGCACCTAGCTCTGAAAAAGATCTTATAAATCCAGATGGAACACGCAAGAAACAGATGAACAAATTTTTTTTGTTTTGTTTTTTTCCTGTGAGCATCCTTATGAGATCCTATTCAACCTGATTTGAATAATATGAGAAAAGCAACAGAAAAACAAGGGTGATGATAGTCATGTTAACCAGCTTGCCTTACTCATGAACATGACACAAGATGTGCAGGACCATGAGGCACCAGCAGCTGCTATTTTTGTGTTGCAGGCTTCTGAGAAACTATCGGGATTGGGTTTACCTCACTCTGCCAACACTATTTCAACAGACCCTTCAACACTGGGCACATTTGAGCCTACACATCTACATCACAACATAAGAGTACTGGTGTTGTTCCTTCTGTAGGACCGGCATCATTGCTGTCACTGGACACTGGAAAACTGGAAAAACTTGAAAACAAAACAAAAAGAAAAAAAAATGATGAGGTCACATTCTACATACTGAGGCTGAGAAAAAAAATGATGGTGACGATAAGAAAAAGTGGAGGGAAAAATTCTTTACAACTACATTTCTTTTTGAAGCCAGAGGAGTCGCCCTCTGCTGGCCACTGGACAGAATGCAAGTTTAAGGTCACGTTCAACATTTGCTTCACTTTCCAAACCAGGAAGCTACGCCTGTCTTTTATATATAATCTACTGGTCTGATCAGTAGATTCACTATTTTGCAGATAAAAAGGAACATTACACAGTTTTATAATGTAACGCCAGTATAACTCAGTGGGCTGCTTTCTGCAGACTCTGCTGTCAGTACAGACCTCAAGCCCTCAGGGAAGATGGTGATTAAATGTGCCTGGAGTTCATTAACAGCATGCACAGCCCAGCTGGTGACCTCCAGTTAAAGCTCAGCACTTCTCAGACCTTGTGTGTTGAAAAGGTGTTGATTACTTAATGAGAATCAAAGTCCAAGCTTAGGCTTGCTAGTCAAGGGTCACTTATACTTTGCTGTCCAACACTCATTAGTAAATCCCTTTTTTTCACTAAGACACTTTGAAATTAGGTTACGTTCCTGATCTAAATGATACTGGGAGGTGGACATAAACACATGCTACAGGGTTACATGGAGTATCAAACACTTATGAGCCACAAGCTCAAATTATGCTATCAAATTAACACTTAAGGAAAATACAAGGAATTCTTTATAGACTTAGGGTGACTTTTGTTTCTTTATAGTTAACCAGCAGTCCCATGATGACAAAGTGATCATAATCTTCGACTCAGGATTTTGAAATGTGTAGGCCATCTTAGGTCAGGCTTGTAAATAAAGCCTTACATGAGCTATGCTTTACCTCCTGATGTCAGTAGGAATAACCTAGTTACCACTGTTAAAACTCCCTACTCCAGAGTACAGTTATACTGTATCAGAGTGTGCTGTTTTGTCTTCTGTTTTCATTGTTGTTGTATGGCTTTTTGCTTTAAAGAGCCTGTGCACCCACAGCCCACGCTGGTTATTTGAAGTAATTTGGCAAATAAGACCTCTCCTCAAGGCTGCGTGGGTGTACAGATATTGTGATTAGTGTCTAAGGACCTCATATAATTCCCAGCACCGCACCAGCCACTATCAACCCAAGCTAATCGGGCAGAACAAGTGAAAACACCAGTGTGGATGAGCAGGGCCTTTGTGACATTTGAAACTTTGAATATATTAAATTATTGTTAAAATAAAAAGTCATCTGTAATACTAAAAAAAATCTTAATCATACCCAGTGAGCCCTAAATTATGGGTTTCACTATTCAGATCAAAAAACAGTAAAATGCATGAGCCTTACAACGAACGATCTAGACATTATGGGGTTTTTCCTGGTTTAAAGTGGGCCTTTGGGGAATTTATGTGGGGAGTGAAAAAATTTCATCAGTGGGGTATTATTGAAAAAGTTTGAGAACCACTTGTTTAGCTGCTACCCTTCTGCTCTTTCTATCTGCAAATCTCAAATGTGCCAAATGTGCTATTTAAGCAGTTTCAGCCTTCATACATTTCCTGCTGCCTCTGCAAACTGCTTTGCAACCCACCTCCACCCCTAGCTCCTCTTTTCTCCCCCCTTTCACGCTATGTCTGACTTAATTAACCCTATCTCTGTTGTCACTGCTGCCTGCTCATCAGTGCTGCGCTGGTGTGTCCTGCTGCTCTCCTCACCTCCAGATTTACATGTATGGGTATGGAAGTGCAGCCCCAGAACAAAGACAAATTATAAATTGTAGATGAAAATAACAACCCTATTATCATTGAAGTGGCCATGACAAAAAAAAAAAAGGGCCAATTATACTCAAGTATTGCAAATATCTAATTAATTTCAAAATTTTTCTTTATAATGCCACATATGAAAAAAAAATACAAGAAAAAAACATAAAATAATTGACTTACAAGTGCACATCCTGACTGTAGCTGTTGGCTAAAGCAAATATTTGACAAAACAGTGATGAATTAAAAAAAAAGGATTTTCTTTTTCATCTCCTGATGATTTATTTATTTAAAAAATGTCAATTCTTACAAGGCTATCATAGCTGTATTCTACTACATTCTCAAACATTACTATTAGTGTGACCATCTTCTATATACACATGGACTGCACTGAAGCCCATTATCTTTCTTTAGTTTAGTATTTGAGTGGTTGACACCACAACTTTGCATATAAATACCTTAAGACAGTGCAACTCATACCAAAACAGTGTAGATGAATAAATAGCAACACAAGCCAGACCAAAAACATGCAAATGTGATTTTAGGGTGAAATGCTCCTTTAAGAGAATGAGCCTTCTGTTTCTACGACGCTCGCTCGTGTAATCCTCCCAAAGTGCTCATCTAAGAGTGCATGGGAATCACTTTGTCAGTCAGCTTAATTAAACAGCTTTACTATAACGAACACGATGAGCAAAAGAACTGAGTGACTAAAGTATGCCGCACGCTGTAGTGTCCAGAGCATATTTGATACTATGAAGATAAAATTCAAAGACAGATTGATTCGTGGTCGTAGCGATTTGAAAGCCACTTTCAAACAGACTTAACACAAATTCTCTCTAATTCCCACTCTCCCTCCTTCCATCCGTACGAGCAGTTATTGAGACTAATCCGGAGGAGAAGTGGGTCAGTTGTGCTTTCTAACCTGTACAGAGGAAACCCGAGTCATTAATGCTGAACTTTGAGAAGAGGTGAGTGGCCTGCTGACCTATCTTATCATGGCTAAGCTGCTCCTTGACAGATTGCTGGATTAGAAAGTGCTGCCACATAACCAATAAACTACAGTATAATAACTGCACTCTGGTTTGCATTAAATGTTTCTGACTGCTTCTTACTATGGTGAGAGAGAATAAGGAGTATTGTAACTCTGCTTTAGAGAAGATTTTAAACAGTCAACTAAAAGCCGCAGAGCACAGTGTAAGGTGTGGAATGATACTATAAACCCATGCTGCAAGTGCACTGAAATTAATCTGAGCAATAGTGCCCCCACCTGGTAAAAAAAACGTTCTACTAGTAGCACCAAAGCAGTGTGGGGCTTTACCATGTGTAGACTAACAAAGTGAAACCTCTGTAGTGATGACTGCAGAGTTGCACTCGGCTTTCCTCAGCTACTGCTCATTGATCCTCTCTGGAGGAGTGCTTCTCCAGCGAAAGCACAATAAGAACAGAGGAGTTTTTCTTACCATGGAGTCCCTTTTTGGGGAGTCAGAGAGCCCATTACTGCTTGGCTCCCATGCTGAAGAGCTGAATGTTCTGCTGCTGCTGCTGCTGAAGGCCTCCTGGGTGGAGCTCCGTGAGAGGGCCTCCTGAGTAGAGCTTCGTAACAGGCCTGAGTAACCTGGTCGGGAGCTACTGCCATATGAGTCAGCCACGTCACTGGTCCGACTGCGGTAGCTCCGCAGGGCACTGGTGGATGAAGAAGGGGTTGAGGAGGAAGAGGCATCATTGAGGCTCAGAGAGGCCAGGTCCCTGCTCAAGTCACTCTGGGATACAGATTTCCGTCGGCTGAGTGAGATGCTGGAGGCCACCGGTGAAGAGGAGAGGTAGCTGGACTGGGCTGGGGATGAAGTGTAGGAACTGTAGCCGGTGTAGGCTGACCCCCCACTCAGCCCTGACCCTCCGTAGCTCTTGACGGGAGTTCTGCTGAGGCTCTCGCTCCGGCGGCTGCTGCTGCTTCCGAGGATGTCGGTGCGCGGGATGGTTCGACCCCGGTCGCGGTCGGGGTCTGAGGAGGTGCTGTAGTTGCGGCTGCGGATGGCGGAGCTGCTCAGATAGCTGGAGGACAAGTAACCTGAGGAGGAGGTGGAGGAGGAAGAGGGGGTGGGGGACTTGTAGGAAGACAGCCTGTCCCGCTCGCTGTAGGTGCTAAGGCCCGGGGTCAGGGAGGAGCTGTAGGAGCTGTAGTGGCTGGTGTAGGAGGGGCCAGCGTAGCGCTTTGCAGTGGAGGAGACGCGGGACATGCTGCTGCTGCTGCTGCTGGTTTTTCAGCCACAGAGAGGGAGAGCCTCTGGAAGACTGCATCGACTGCACACACAGCAAAGAGACAAGAGCTCTGTATTAGTTCATCAGCAACAATCAAATCAATACTACAGCAACAACGTAGGCAGCAGTTAGGCCATCATTTATCCTCGCTCCATTGAACGTTAATTGGGTTTTAAAGAGACAAAATGATTCAAGGATGTGCATCAGTGAGTTTAAATGGCAAAATATGAAAACAAACACAGATTCATTCACTCATTCTGACTCATTGTCCTGCCATTTCGAGGATTACATCAGCATTTTGTCACGTCTTAGCTCATTTACAATAAATCCCATTTCCTTTGCATTGCTGCAGTCCATTTCCTAAGCACGCCGTAGTGGTTTCAGCTGGGGTTTTTTTCCACACTTACTGACCACTCAGTACGATAAGTCATCAGGACCCACTCAGAGTGAACATTTTTCATGTAACTATCAGCAAAGTTCATGCTGTTTTCTGAGCGCTACATAACGCAACAGTAAAACGCACACTGATGTGACATAACTCAACTCCGTTAGCCCTCAAAAATAATGGCACAATTTTCAACTTCAAAGTGTCTGCGTGCACATTTTTGACCATTTCTGAGATGCTCCCAATGGCATAAAAAAAAACCATACCGTAGCAGAGAGCAGCACATGGTTCCACATGTAGAGCTGTCTTTCATATTTCATATTTCAAACGGCCACACCTTTTAAACTCCTCAGGGATTGGATTTAATATGTGCTTCCCATTAAGAGTGTGTAGGCTGTTGCTCCAGACAAGAGAGAAAATTGTTGCAATGTAGCAGACAGTGCTCAGTGTGGTTACATTAAACGGCGCTTGTTTTGTTTAATCTTAGTGTTTCCTGTAACACTAAGACTCTTGGGGTATTGGCTCAAATAATACTGTTCTACACATTCAATGAGCCAACTGCACAGCACGTACCCTTTAAGCTGCTTGACCCTATCCACAGTTTTGCAGCCCAGCTCCACTTCGGCTCCTCTTTGACACGACACGACTTTCGGATCTTTTGTCTCTGATGCCTGCTGTAGTCTGCTCTGGGTGTTGTTTTGCTCTCAGTGTATGCATACAGAACAGCAGAAGAAACTTCTTTGGATAATAATGATGGTTATGACTTAAATGTGATTTAGAAACTTGTGAGAATATTTGCACTGAATGCCTTATATTAGTGTGTCTGTGTGTTTTTGTACCACTTTAAAACAGCACGATCAACAGGACCTATTATGTTATTCTCCAGCTCCATATTTTTATTATAAAAATACTGAATGCCCACCATTGTAAGAGTAAGTAGAAAGGCATGAGAATTACCAAATTAACCATACTGCAAGCCTGCAGCACAGATCCTATATCGTGATCCTACATCACGCAGCTCTGAGAAGCAGAATATACAATTCAGGGTAAAACCGTGGTGACACAATTCACACCAGCTAGCATACTTGCTGACATACAGTTTAGGATATCAAATGCTAAATCCTTCTCACCAACATGGAACCCTCCTCTTAAGCCAACACTAAAAAAAAATCAAGGAGAATTGACGAAATATAGAACATAATCTCTCTTGCGGGGGCCCAGCAGTGCCCCTCCCGCCCCAATCTCTCTCTCTCTCTCTCTCTCGCTGTCTCCCACGGCTATAATAGGAGAGTCCAGCTGGGTGCTGGTGGTAAAGCCAGGCAGGCAGGACAGTGTGTTCCTGTGGCTGAGGCAGAGAGAGGCTCTTGTTCACATGTGCAGCAGTGTCTGAATAAATAAAAGTATCTGGTGATGCTGATCCGTGTTGAGTTCAGTGAGGCAGGCTCCTATTTCTTTAATCTGCCTCTCTCTCCCTCTACTCAGTATAATTTCCTTTCCTTCGAGGTCTCTGTCGCTTTCTCCTTCTGCTGCACTCTCTCCCCCTCTCTCGCTCTCTTTCTGTGACCACAGGTTTATCTATAATTCAGCATATGGATCTGGAGCAGGCAGACAGGCACCGTTTGGAGAGAGATCAACCCACGGCGCTGGCCAAGACACACAAGAGGCAGGCCAGGCGGCTGTGGCCACTCCGTCCAGTACTGCTAAGCCAGCAGGACTAGCAGCACCAAGAAGCTGGGCTCGCTTTAAGTCAGCCAGCTTTGTAGATGCATGAGGTTTGTTTCAATCATTTGACAGCGGTGGAATGTGGAGGGTTATTTTGGTTTTGGCAGAGTAACACAGATGGCAACAGTAAAGCACGGATACTGTGTCTGATATCAGCCAATAGTTTTCAGACAGGATAAAACCTGGATCTGGACCTACTGTCCTTCACCAACTTTGTCAGTTACTGGAGCCACATAATTACCAAGTTAGGGCAATATGGTGGGAAGCCTGGCTGGAAATTAAGTGGAGCAAACCCATGGCAACAGGGCTCAGGAGACAGACAGTCCCAAAACATACATCTCTTAATAAGAGAGCAGAGCGCTACAAAGTGAGATTAATGGGTTGGTGAGCTATGTCGAGCTTAAAGTCAGTTTTCTGTGGTAGAAAAATGGCTCTTGTTTTACCATAGTAACTATGCTGAACACATAACCTGATTGAGAAGAGGTTACGTTCAGAGTTTCAGTTTAAAATCATCTGGAAACGCCACGTTTTCTTTTTCATTTCTTTTTTTTTTTACAGCATGTTTTAAGTCCAATATACAGTCTCTGCTAGGGGAATGTTCAATTTGTACAACTTTTTAAGCAGGACTACACTGACACCACTAACAAAGCCCAGCTGTAAAGTTACAGCAGCACAAACTGGAATTTACATGCATTCAGTTTTTTTCTGCTCTAATTCGCTGCTAAGTCTGTTTTACTCTGCTGGTACTGCAGCATTAATCTCTTGTCTTATTTGCTATTGTGTTGCATCCTGCTGTACCACTTTATCGTGATCTGATAACGTCTCTGATTGGAGTAGGTAGTCCAACTCATTCCGCATAAAATGAGCCCATTCATTTTATGCGGAAGAAAAGTCATGTGATGCGTGAAATGCTCCTTTTCATGTGAGCGTGCACGGAGCCTGAAGCACAAAGCCCTACCTGACAGAGATCACTGATAACCACCATCATGATACACATCATCTCCAAATGGGGTTTTAGGTTTTGTCAAGCCAGCTAATGCAAGGAAAGCCCGGTTGTGTTGAACTTCCTTCATCACATACCCCTGTGATCACCACTGACATTCACTTAACTGAATGAAATGATTTAAATTGCTGCCCCCACTAACATCTGCATCTGACTGTCAAATGTATTCTTTCTCCCCCTTCAGTTTACGTCCTGCTTTATTTTGAAGGATTAGTTCCTTCTGCGGCTTTCTTTATTTTCCACTTCCTCCTTTGTTGTTTTCCCGTCCTCGTTATCATCTCGACTGTGTTCACCTGTGCCTTATTCGCCCTCTTCCCGGTGGGAGTATCTATTGTATTTTGTTTGCATCTTTCTCAGGTAGATGCTGTTTCTCCCGTTCCTGAGTGCCTCCTGGTTTCTTTTCCTGCTGGCTCTATGTATTTGATTAATTGTTTGGATTTGTGTTAGTTATAGGGTTTTCCTGCCACACTAGGCAGTGCTTTTTCTTGATCTAAAAGCTCTAGGTTAAAATTTCTTATTTGTGTCCAAAAACCCTGACAGTGTATGTAGTGTCTGCATATTAACATGACTCCAGAGGCCTTTACTACGAAGCAGCATTTGGGCTTATGCTGGTAACTTCAGGGTTAACCCCGTGTCTGTACTGCAAAGTTTGCTTCTTACTGGAGTACATCACTATGGTAATTTATGCTGTAGACCTAACCACCTCTGAAGCAGGTCATGTTCCAGATCAGATATCACCAGGTATGAAATCACTACCTACTAACCAGTCTGTTCTCCAGAAAATAGCGTCAGAATTCCTGGAAGATCCCTCAGACCTCTGTGCACAGATAGGAGGAGGGCCTAAAGTTCTCAACAGCGTCTAAAGTCTTTGTGTTTCCCTGATGAGCATCAGTAATAAATACAGATTCTTAGATGCACCTTTATTCCTTGACTTTTTCTTGCTGGTTGCAACATAATCCTGAAACAGGGCACCTATTTGTACATGTGGAATTTATATCAAATTCGCACACAGACTAAGCCTACGCTTGAACTCTATTTTTATATTTATTCTTTACTTGCTTTCAGACCATCAAACACCACCAAGGCTGCAGCTGAGAGAACAAAAACTGAGACTGTCTTTTAAACGATGATTTAGTGAGATACTCGATATAACCCATCAGATTCTCCCCTGTCTTAATGACAGAGCTGTGAGATTCTGTTAGCTCTGTCAGTATAATTCTGTTAGCTTACACAGTCTTTCCTTCCTGCCCTGAATTAGGCCAAACTTTATTAATACA
The DNA here is from genome assembly GCA_024447675.2 of Pterophyllum scalare. Lineage (NCBI taxonomy): Eukaryota > Metazoa > Chordata > Actinopteri > Cichliformes > Cichlidae > Pterophyllum > Pterophyllum scalare. The sequence goes on along the minus strand of JAMQGT020002146.1, from coordinate 18,507 downwards.
GAGAACTCTTCCAGTCTTACAGCCTAAAATGTTTGAAACTTGAACACGTTTATGTGGCATTATTAAACTTCTGTACATTGCTTTTCCTCTCACACACACTCATACCTCTACTTTGTCTGCAGCAGCTGTGTGGCCTTCAGCCTGTATTATATGTTTAACCTCTTCATTTTCCCCATAGCAGTTTCATCTTCCTCTGTAAAATTAGCCATTTCTCCATGTTTGTGATTGGTCAGATGCATGGTTGTGCCATGTAGTGAAGGCAAGGGTTTAGAGGCTGAGAGTTGTGAAGGCAGACTCTTCTCATTTCCTGACAGAGTGTGTAGCATGTGTGACTGTTAGTGGACCCTTGTCATGAGGGGATAGATCACTGAAAAGTATATTTGGGTCACCAGATATGGCTGGTATTTTTATTGACAGATTAACTGGTCGTCAAAATAATTATTAGCTATAACACAAGTGTTTTCTAAATGTTTTTTTAATTGAAACTGTGCTTTTTTATGTATTGTAACCTTATCGATAACATGTTATATGAATATGGTTTAAAATAGTTCAGTCAGTCCGTTCCAGTCGTTTCAGTAATTCATATCTAAGCATTATGACTCTATGTTCTCAACTTTATTGTATACAAAAAAGTATAAATTTTTCATGTATACATTTTTCTGAATCTGATGAAGGCAAAAGCCATTTTTCACTCAAATGAAATCAGATAAAGTTGGTAAGCCCACCACATCTTTATCAGCACAGTAGCTCAGACATCACTATGGGTAAACAGAAGGGTCAAAAATGTGAGGGAAAGTGGAATGAAAGCATGAAAATTGTAACAGTAAAATAAAGACACACACAGCTCTGGGACTATAAAAGTTATTAAAACAAATCCATGTAACCATAAGATGTGCAAGCAACAGTCAGATCTAAAAACTGAACTTGATTTAGTTGGCCCATCTGAGGAGGAAACACAAGGTTGACTCAGTGAGGAGTGAAATTTGTGCTCACATTTTGTCTCAGCTTGCTACCATAGATACCGACACACAACGAAGCAGTTGGGAGTAAGGGTTAAGAAACTGAAACGCATCAGAAAAAAGTAAAAGAGCACTAACTTTGTCACAAGGAAACCAGTGACACACAACAGAGAGGGCTCTGATCACCAGCCACCATATTGCTATAGCTGCTTTAGTTCTTGCATCATGCTACTGTTTGTATTGACGGGGTGGCTCTGAGGTCTAGTGGTTAACACACTTGCTTTACATGTGAAAGAGCTGCAGTTCAATTCTGGGAGGAGACACAAACCCAAACAAATGGAAAGACTGCGTGAGGAAGGGCCTCTGGCATTGAATATGCGCCAAATCCATCTACTGTGACGATTCACCTTGGGAGCAACTGAAAGTAGCCGGTAGTTTTCTTATTGGTGTGTGAATGCAAACAGTAAAAAACTTAAAGGAATGTAGTTCTCATGGAAGCTCCCCTGTGGGCAGTTATCCTGATGGATTCCCCAGAGCTCTTAAAGTGGCTTAAGAGAAATATTTCAAATGGATATCTGTGATTTTCTTAGTTTTGTTTGGGGCTCTAAACTTTCAAGTAAGGACCCATATGACTTCTTCTTCCTATATGACCCACTTCTGCCCCGAACTGAAGCTCACCCCACCGGCCGAATGGGTGCTCCTCTCTGTAATCCCACAGCTGTGTCACTGCCAGAGACAAAGGGCAGCTCAGTGAAACTGAGCTCGGGCTAGCCTTGTGGGCTGAGCCACTAAGAGTGAAGTGCAAACAAAAAGTCGCACCCGTGGGAGTAACACCACACATCGCGGACACTGTGGACTGATAAGAAAACTACGCATCCCACTTCTAAAGAGATGTCTCCACGGAAACAACAACACATGCACAGTCACGAGCAAGAGCGCACACACAAACGCACTCTGGCTACTTCTGCATTTTCGGCCTCCCCTGAGACTGTGATAACCAGCAGTTACCATAGCTACTGGGCAACAAGCTGCATTTGTTTGCTTGCTACCAACGCATAAAGGACTTACTAAGTAACAGCGGGGCATATTCCACGGCCAATTTACACTAAGTATCAGAGCTGGAGACTGGTGACTTAATGCTCTGCATTCTTTTCCTCCCTTTAGAGCCACAGAGGAAGTGAAAAACCTCTGCTTAACAAGCCTCTGTGCAACTGGGAAGTCAGAACATGGTAAGACAGAATCTAACAGGAGAGGCCAGAGGAAACCAAGATTGTACTACCATGAAAGACTTGGCTGCTCTGGCAAGCTTCACCTAAATCTGTATCAAGAAAGCTGTCAACAAGTGGCACAAGTGACTGCATGAGTGCAGTGCAAGAACAGATTTTAGCAGCTGACTGCTGGCATCCTGCTGGCAAAGAGCTGAAGGAGATGAGGTTTCACTTACGGGGCAGATTTCAGAACACCAAGCTCAAACTGTTTACAGAAGCTTGCTTTCACTAAGAGAAATTGAAAGATGCAAAAACCAACTAACAGTGAAAGACAAAAATCACGATTCTCCCTGCAGAAACAGACTTTCCGGCAGAGCACCTGTGAATCCTCAGTAAAACACGAGGTTAAATCAGGACCGCTACAGTCAGAGGAAGACTGATCTTTTTTTTTCTACAGTGGTTTGTATTTAGTGTATTAAGGCTCTGTTCTGGCATCTCCCCGTCTTTCATTGTGCATGCATGGAACGCAAAAGGTAGGGAGAACAACGACAGAACCCCCGGCTCTGATCAGAGCAGACATCAGTGAGAAGCAGACACTGATTGATTCAAACACAGCATCAGGGTAGGAGCTGGGCTGGGTCTGGCTTGCAATGCACAGCAGTTGTGAGCAAGCTGCAGCAACTTTATTAGTACCTGTACTGACCAGAGATGAACAACAATCTGCACTTCTTCTCAGCTAAGGAACACTGTAAACAGAACACTGTAGCACCTTTCAGTTCACGAGAAACTCCTGGAAGAAGCCACTACATCAGTGAACATTTATGCATCTACAGAAAAATAGCAAAAAATAGGCCCACATGAGTCTATCTGTGCTAGACAAAGTATCCTTTTCTCAAAGTAGGTGCACACCTAAGCCTTTTAATTGATCTCTGCCCCTACTATTAGAGACCTGCACAAAGCTGAGACCAAAAAAAGCACCCCATCATCGCCCTTGTCTAATCCAAGGTTCACTCAAACTGTGCCTGCAACTTTACAGTTTTGAGCTTACTCTCAAGCTAACCATTAGACTTAAAATATCCAAGTGAAAAGCATGGGGCAGATACACATGGCCTTTATTTCAAATATTCTCAAACTATAGAAGAATGAATGCCATCCATAAACCAGGCACACTGCAGTGTGCATCATTGTCTTGAGTCTTGTCATTGATTGTTGAGTTTTGGCCAAAACACTGTACCAACTGTGTGTTTCCTGAGGGCACAGTGACCTTGACCTTTCATCTCTAACCACCACAATTCATCTTTGAGTTCAAGTGAATGTTCATGGAATATTAGAAGAAATTCCCTCAAGCTATTCAAGAAATATTGCATTAATGTGAATGAAAGGATGGATAGGCAACCTGAAAACATAAAGCATCTGGAAATGGCTGTCGTCATCATGAAGGAGCAAAAAATAAATAAATAAATAAAAATAAAATTAATCAGTGAGTAAGATTTCCTATCGGAGCGCAGGAGCAATCTCAAGTGCATTCTGAGTGTTTGTGATGATGCAGGATGCCGCAGGCACCGCGCCCTGGAGTGGTACAGCATGAATGTAACATCAGCATAGACACTCTCTGCTGATTTGGAGAGGGAGCGTGTGCATCTGTGTGTGAGAGGAGAAGTACTGTACTGTAGTAAATGGCTGGCTTGATCGGGGCTGAGTCAGTGCATTTCTGAGGAGAAACCTGTGATTCTGTGTAAAAATCACTGCTGGGTCAGGTACCACTATTTCCATGAACATAGAAGGCATTTTGTCAATTAAGACCCAACTAGTAGAGAAATATTGCACTTCCCCATATCATAAATCAAGGATTGTGATCAATACTCATGCCCAACTAATCAGTGGGCTGACAGGGGCTGCCACATTTGCAGGACACCAAACCAGATTATAACACATAATTCTGACCACCACAATTCCCACACCTCCCCACTTCCACGTGTTATTATTGACATTCAGATAGTCTGAATAGCATCCATTTCTTCAGCCCAACATCTTGGTCACTGTCTCATTTGCATCAGGGAGGGGATTAGTTTTGTTGATCCCAAACCAATCAAATATACACATTTTTTACACATACTTTTCATTTTTTGACGCCATTATTCAAAGATGTACCTAGCTAGCTGTGTAGGAAGGAGATGTACCTATTATTAGTTCCATTAATAAACCCATGTCAATGTCAAGACAACAACAACAAGCCTACCTGTAACCACTGAAGGCAAACAATAAAATGTGTTGTTATCTGAACAAAGCAACAGAAAAAAATAATTCAATAAAGGTTCTTGTAAAATTAGATTTACAGACACTTGCCAATAATGGATGAAGGATTATCTCCAAAAAAGATTTTTTCCATTCCTGGCATAAACCAAAGCATAAACCATGCATAAAGCATAAACCAAACAGCTGTAGCAGCACAAATGAACACGTGCCAGCAGAAAACGCTCACGTAACAATTTGTTTCTCAAAGGGAACGATGTTAGGAATCAACATGGGGACTGTGAGATCTCTGAGCTGTGCTGGGTGCCATATATACCCTGAAATGTGAGCAGATAAGACACCGCTGATGTCTGTGAAGGCCACACTGACGCCCCTGCCCTACCTCCCTGTGCCCGTAACAACTAGCTGCCAAGCATATTAAAAAAGGCTTAAGCACTCCTCCATTCTGACAGGCCATAGCTGCACCTTCACCAGCCCTCCCTAACTACTGGTTAGACGCCAATCATCACTATTGTTTTGACCTCAGCCAAATCTTGTGCATGGCGGCGCAGTGCTGTGTACAAGCAGCATTTAGAGCTCCATACAAAGAAGAAAAGGAAATGAACTAGAGGGATGCACGGCGCTGGCACAAAAATGAAGCACTGCATAAAACCATAAAATTAAAGTAGCAACTAAAAACATCTGGTTCATAAAAATGCTATGAAAGAAGAGACTTAGTATCCATGATTTTGCCTGTTCCCAGCCCCTCCAGCTGGGCCTGTGGAAGCACTGTGAGCTCTGAATATAACATCTCTATCACCTTTCATTTTCCATGCCTGAACATACTTAATTTACCCCCCCCAAAAAAAAACAGGTCACAACCCCGAAACACAGCATTCGAATGCTGCGACTGAGGATTCTGTGTTTCATAGTTTCTGCTACCCCCTGATAACAATTCGACATAAACAAGTGTCTGCAATATGAAACTCTGAAGAGGAGTAGACCAATTAGCATTTATCACTACTACCATCTGTGGGTGACTCACATGTGAGGCCATAAACACACCAGTGACCTCAAAGAGGACTGGATCTGTGGGCTACGATGACTGATGCTCCAGTCTCTGCAGCTGATAATTCCTCATTCATTAAGCAAATTGTTTGGCCAATGAGACACCACTGTAATCTCCAACACCTATCATTCTCCAGTAGCCCACTGCCTGAGCGACGCCGAGTGACTCATTCAACAAGAGAAGTGTAACTAGTAGTTAATGCTCACAGAGAGCTCAAAAAGAATTAAAAACACTTCCTTGGACTACCTGAGATTTAAAGGTATTTTGTCTAGTAATTGCACTAAATAAATGGATGTGGCAAGAAGCACTATGACAACAGCCTTTGTCTAAAAGACAATCTCAACCAGTTTTTTTTTTTATGCGGTTTCATTTACTCTGGCTTAAAGTAGGCAGACCTGATAGGAAAAAGCATAGATTTATTTTAAGTATGGTAACACAGACTCACTGCCTTAACTATATGTCAAGCAATCATGAATACAGGAGTACCCCCCCTACACATTTATGGATTCATCGTTTAAAAATAAGCTGTTATACAGAGCCTTGATGTAGCCTCTCAGATTATCCTCTGTTTTAGTTCCCTTTCTCCTCCTCTCTTCTGATTGGCTCTCCATCACAAACCTAAGGTTAGAACAGCAGGTAGGTGGGCTTTCTGTGCTCACAGACAGAGCTACATACCGAAGATGATCATATTAGGATATCCCATCTCAGTAGCGTCATACAGAGTCAGGAGTAGGGAGGACTGTGTGAAACTGAGTGTTTAGAGCAGTCTGAAGCCTGAGATTATTTCTACATACACTGACCTTATTAAACACAGATAGAGCGTACATTTCCTCCAAATTTGACTTCTCTTTATTGTTTCCCCTGCTACTTTTAGGATGGATTTCACTCCTGACATAACTGACACTACATGTTCAGGCACCTCCGTACTTAAAGAAAATATCATACACTATAATATCTTAACAGAGCATGGATTTATGGCTCTTCCAAGGTCCAGAAGGAAAACTAGACAATCGAGTTTAGCACCATAGACTGTATACAAAAGATGGCTGTATCCACTGTGATGTTAACCAGTGGTTAACGAGGTTAGATTTTAAAACCTATTTAGTTTTTGGCCTGAAAAGTGAGGGGTGTGTCTAACTATGAAACTGAGGAATACTGCGTGCTCATAGTGTTGCCACTTGTCAATCACCCTGTAGGCCTACCCTAAAGCATACCCTACATTACTGTCCTCTTTAAATCTAATGTACCATAATTTATAAAATGAACATCATATTATTTCAATAAGATGTGCAAGTAGCCAATAAAATCACAAAGTCATCAAGAAAGGGTTTATGGAGATGACGGATCAACTGCAAAGTGGAGCTGTTTTCCCACAGACTTTTGTTCAACCAGACCAGAGGAGTCGCCCCCTGCTGGCGATTAGAAAAATAAAAAATGCAGGTTTAAGGCACTTTCACATGGGCTTCACTTTTAAGACTCAAAGCTGTCAAAGTCAACAACTATCTTGAAGCAACTTGAGGCACTTACTTTGAAGAATTATCAAAATGAACGTTAACTTCAATAGCCCCTGGGACATAAAAATTACATGTACTCAATCACCAGTCAAATCACCAAAAGAAATGCTTCAAAGGATTGCTACAAAATACGGTTTTAAAGCTTTTCTTCACTTAGAAGTTGTACTTACGTCCTTGCTGTTACTGGATTCTCCCACAGATAACAGCTCATGATTCTTTGAGTCTCTCACTCTCTAATAATGTCTCTGATACAGTTTATGATCAGCACTAAGCTTAAAGAGTCACCTGAATAAATAGTTTGTTTCTTTTTTGGCTTTGTCTTGGTTTTATACCTTCCTTCATACCATTACAATCTGAAATAATTCCAAACCCACTAGATAAAGTGGTGCCCTATAGAAATACATGAGCATCTTACCAGCAATTGTATTACATAAAAGCTTCACTGTCCAGCGGTTTCGTCTAATGCAGTGGAAATGTGTTGAATATTGGAATGCTGTGGTTTCATTTTTCTGTGACACCGGCATCAAAACCTTTTAGCTGTCCCATTAGTGTCACAGTGTGCATAACAGCAGTGCTGTAAACTGAGAACACACTGATGAACATCAGCCTTCCACTTTAGTCATTTGTGTGAGTCATTGAGTGAGCTGGTGAAACACATCACCTAACTCATTTTTATAACTTTTCTTCACTCTCCTTCAGTAATCTTCTGTGATCCATGAGACCCTCGCAATCGGTGACGTAAAACCCCGACTGAGTAGCAGGAATGACGTAGCAGTGGGTCTGTGCTGCAGCCGCGACAGAGTTGTGTGTCTAAAGGCATATGTGTGACGTGATTACCTGCCGTATTTGTAGCGGTGTGTGTCAGTCCCCACAGACTGCGATGGCTCTGGGGCAGCTCATCCTACTGTTGCTACCCCGCAGTGTACACACATGCACACACACAGTGATCACTCCTGTGGAAACACATAAACAATGATTAAAATGACAATGACAGCAGAAAGCAGCATCTCAGAAAGGTGTTTGCCCCTCACAACAAGCTGCTGCACTTTCACGTGAGCTGTTCAAGCACGATGTGAACGTGCAGGGTTCCAGTCAACACATTCTCCAGATTTCACGTCTTACCATTAAAGATTGATGATGCATTCTCCAGGCTGGATTATCAAATCCGGAAAAGTTGCTTATTGCAACGCCCAGCTACCCTTCACTACCTAACTATATATCTTTATTTCCACTATCAAATGAAACTTCTGGTGTATGCCCTGCCAGGCGCTCTCCTACTCATGCGAGAAAAGTCCAGAAGTTTCTGAAATGTTATCCCCTGTCCTCCTAAGCAATCTGTGCCCTACAGCTGAGCGAGCAGCACACACTGTATGCACTCAACGGTCAGGCAGGTACCTGAGAGAAGAAAAGGACGAAGAGCGGTGGGTTAGGTTGGTTTTTAAGAGGCTCACCCTTGTTGTTCTGAGAGGCCGGACCAACAGACAGAAAGCAGTGGGGTGCTACTTGGGTTTGGGACTCTGCGGCCAACATGAGTGTGAGGGGACAGCATGAGCACAGTGATCCAGAATGCCACAGATCAAGTTACAGAGCCAGTAAATATAGCAGGCGCCTATGACCTCTACGGGTCACTCAACACTAGCTGGAATTCCACTTTGCTCTTAAAGGACTAGCACTGGGGCTTTTTATAAGCCGAGCTGGGTAAGCATCAAGTCCACCCGCTCCAGCAGAATGTCCGTTTTCACAGAAATTAAACTCTGGCTCATCCATGGCCATGTCTGAGTTCCTTACTAAAAGATGGATGCTTTATATAACCCCAGTAAATGCATGACTAAAACACTACCCATCAGAGGGAGATTTTTGAGATGTATTTTTGATGGTGACTGTCGTTTTAATTGCTTTAAGATCTTATTTACTCTGGCCACGTGTTTATATGGCGCTGACGTGCAGGAAAAAAATCTATGTGTGAGCAGTAAATGACCAAATGAAGCCGAGTGATTTCTAGTGCTGAAGAACAGTTGACGTATGTGTGCAGCACAATGGAAAAAGACAGGCGTAGCTGCGTGGTGGATGGTCTCTGTGAGGGGTATAGCATTACATGACACTGAGACGAGACGGGACGACGCTGGTACCAAAGCCACGCTCGCTGCACTGCGGCGTGGCAGTGAACGTGGCTGTGGACGGGATGCAAATGTGATATAAATGTATTTCAAATGCCGCTCGATGACAATGGGAATGACGTTTTTCCGCGCGTGATTAGATAACCAGTCAGACCCCAGGAGCGCTGCTCGGTAATGGAAGCAGGGGAGGTTTTGCGGCGCTGACCGTGAAGGGGGCCGGGCGTGGGGGGGTTGAGAGGCGATAGAAAGACCGAAAACTTAGCGTCCCAAGTCCTCTGAACCCAGAGGAGGTGACGCACAAACTTAATGCAACGCTTATTAACTGTGATCACCCCTATTGGTCAGTTAATTAGCTATCTAGCTAGCTAACTATAGTCAACAGTATTGATGTAGTGTAGCCAAGACAGCGGCAGTGTTATCGCGCCAAACTGGACCGTGTAAGCATATTAATCTAGCAAACCATGCATATTTCACGTGTAATAAAATATCTTCAAACCTATTAGGGAACCATGCTTTGGATGGGTATACCCAACAGAATAATCAAGACTTAATTCAGTGAACTTTTAGAGTTTGTTTGGGTGTTATTCGCCCTGCAGCACAGTTTAGAGCAGTGTACCGTTCCTGTTATAACACTTAAAATAATACTGAAATAGAAAGCTTTTTCGCCATCACAGCTGATGCCGAATATTCTACCGTCACGTTGTTACTTCCAAAATGCACTAAGTTGTTTTCGGTAACGTACATATGTTCATTTCCTTCACAAAGCAAACTTAATATTATCTGAGTGCGATTGGAGTTTGGTTTGTGCTTCTGTCCATATGAAAGAACGGCACCTATCAGGGTTATGGTGGTGTCAGGTAACTGCATACACTCACCCCACAGTTGGAGAACATCCCGATCCAAACGAGCTTCGAAACGCCCCCCAAAAGTACCTCTGTAGTCACTTTGGCTGCTTTTAGAGCATCACCATTAACATTAGACTGAAAACTTGCCGCGCGGGGGATTTAATCAAGAGAACGCTGGGATTCAGCCATATCCTCCTTCCAGTGCAGTTGTAGAGTTTCGGCAACCGAGTAACGGTTCTTTTCGCTTTAAATGTGACGTCAGTCAGTCAACGAAGCTATTTTCTGATTGGTTCATACCTCTATTTGAGCGTCACCAGCCGAAGAAACGAACCGCCTCCCCACACCGTCGCCATGGCAATGAACGTAAACATCAGAGATTTCTTTCATTAAAAAAATGCAACGTTCAAGGACGTCCAGGAGAGTTGGTAACTCCCCCCCCATGATTTAATCCTCATCTTAGCTTTTTAGCCGTTAGCCTAAGTCTCACCAGAAATGCTTTCACGATAAGCTTTCCAGTTGGCAATATGATTTAAAAAAAAATAACAGTGTAGCTGTATTTAATTAGAACATTTTGGGGAAAAAAAGTCAAAGCCCACACAAGAACTTCAATTATCATAACCTGAAGTCTATTGGGATTGTGAATGCAACTGAAGCCGTCACCCAATCCCATGATAGCTGAGACCTGTTATGTAAAAATGCACAAGAACCTGTGGTCATTTCTTTCTGATTCATAATTAAGTATGTACATTCCATTCTCATGTAATTGGAATGCAGCAACTTGGACCATTTTTGCCGGGGTTTATGACAGAAATGTCTTAAACATTCACACCCATAAACACTCACCAGTCATTTTGTTAGGTACACGGGTTCAACTGCAAGGTAACACAAATACTTCATCAGCTAATGACATGGCAGCAACTCAATGCATTTAGTTAAGTAGACTTGGTCAGTACAATCTGCTGAAGTTCAAGCCAACCATAAGAATGGGAAAGGAATATGATTTAAGTAACTGTGAATGTGACACCATTGCTGGCTGATCTGAGTATTTCAGAAACTGCTGATCTACTGAGATCGTCTCTAAATAAGAGAAAATATCCAGTGAGCAGCAGTTCTCTGGGCAAAAAGGCCTTCTTGATGTGAAAGATCAGGGGAGAATGGGCTCCTCTGAGCTGCTAGAAAGGCAACAGTAACTCAAATAATCGCTTGTTACAACCAAGGTATGCAGAAGAGCATCTCTGAATGCATAATACATTGAAACTTGAGGCAGGTGGGTCGGCAGCAGCAGAAGACCACACCGGGTGCAACTCCTGTTGGCTAACAAAAGGAAACTGACTGCACTGGCTCACCAAAATTGGACAATAGAAGAGTGGAAAAGCATTACCTGGTCTGATGAATCTGCAGCATGTGTATGGTAGGGTCAGAATTTGGCATAAACAACATGAATAAATGGATACATCATGCCTTGTACCAACAGTTTAAGCTGCTGCTGGTGGTGTAATGGTAGGTGTGGGAGGGTATTTTCTTGGCACACTAGTATCATCTGAGCATCGTTTAAACCCCACAGCCTACCCAAATATTGTTGCTGACCATGTCCATCTCTTTATGATCACAGTGTACCCATCTTCTGATGGCTGCTTCCAGCAGGATAACATGCAATGTCACAAAGTTCAGGTAATCTCAAACTGGTTTCTTGAACATGACATTGAGTTCACTCTACCCAAATGACCTCCACAGTCAGCAGATATCAGTCCAATAGAGCACCTTTGCCATGTGGTGGACACGGGAGATTCACATCAAGGATGTGCAGCCGACAAACTGCAGCAACTGTGTGACACTGTCATGTCAACATGGACAAAATCTCAGAGGACTGTTTCCAGCACCTTGTTGAATCCATGCCATGAAGATTAATGGCAGCTCTGAAGGATAAATCAGTAATCAGTACTAGTCCATTGAGTATGAAGAAAAACACACAAATGGCACCAGATAACTATTCAACATATGCTGAATTGTTCTTTTAATTTAATATCATCCCTCCTGGGTCAACACATACACTGCTCAAAAAAATAAAGGGAACACTTAAACACAATATAACTCCAAGTAAATCAAACTTCTGTGAAATCAAACTGCCCACTTAGGAAGCAACACTGATTGACAATCAGTTTCACATGCTGTTGTGCAAATGGAATAGACAACAGGTAGAAATTATTGGCAATTAGCAAGACACACTCAATAAAGGAGTGGTTCTGCAGGTGGGGACCACAGACCACTTCTCAGTACCTATGCTTTCTGGCTGATGTTTTGGTCACTTTTGAATGTTGGTGGTGCTTTCACACTCGTGGTAGCATGAGACGGACGCTACAACCCACACAAGTGGCTCAGGTAGTGCAGCTCATCCAGGATGGCACATCAATGCGAGCTGTGGCAAGAAGGTTTGCTGTGTCTGTCAGTGTAGTGTCCAGAATCTGGAGGCGCTACCAGGAGACAGGCCAGTACACCAGGAGACGTGGAGGAGGCCGTAGGAGGGCAACAACCCAGCAGCAGGACCGCTACCTCTGCCTTTGTGCAAGGAGGAACAGGAGGAGCACTGCCAGAGCCCTGCAAAATGACCTCCAGCAGGCCACAAATGTGCATGTGTCTGCACAAACGGTTAGAAACGGACTCCATGAGGATGGTATGAGGGCCCGACGTCCACAGATGGGGGGTTGTGCTCACAGCCCAACACCTGCAGGACGCTTGGCATTTGCCAGAGAACACCAGGATTGGCAAATTTGCCACTGGCACTATGTGCCCTTCACAGATGAAAGCAGGTTCACACTGAGCACATGTGACAGACGTGACAGAGTCTGGAGACACCATGGAGAGCGATCTGCTGCCTGCAACATCCTTCAGCATGACCGGTTTGGCAGTGGGTCAGTAATGGTGTGGGGTGGCATTTCTTTGGAGGGCCGCACAGCCCTCCATGTGCTCGCCAGAGGTAGCATGACTGCCATTAGGTACCGAGATGAGATCCTCAGACCCCTTGTGAGACCATATGCTGGTGCGGTTGGCCCTGGGTTCCTCCTAATGCAGGACAATGCTAGACCTCATGTGGCTGGAGTCTGTCAGCAGTTCCTGCAAGATGAAGGCATTGAAGCTATGGACTGGCCCACCCGATTGAGCACATCTGGGATATCATGTCTCGCTCCATCCACCAACATCACGTTGCACCACAGACTGTCCAGGAGTTGGCGGATGCTTTAGTCCAGGTCTGGGAGCAGATCCCTCAGGAGACCATCCGCCACCTCATCAGGAGCATGCCCAGGCGTTGTAGGGAGGTCATACAGGCACGTGGAGGCTACACACAATACTGAGCCTCATTTTGACTTGTTTTAAGGACATTACAACAAAGTTGGATCAGCCTGTAGTGTGTTTTTCCACTTTAATTTTGTGTGTGACTCCAAATCCAGGCCTCCATTGGTTAATAAATTTGATTTCCTTTGATGATTTTTGTGTGATTTTGTTGTCAGCACATTCAACTTTATACAGAACAAAGTATTCAGTGAGAATATTTCATTCGTTCAGATCTAGGATGTGTTATTTGAGTGTTCCCTTTATTTTTTTGAGCAGTGTATATACAGTACATCATATATTCTGCTGTCCTTTCTGGTGCTTGCCTGATGCCAGTCTAAATATGTGAGTCAGAGTGTAATCAGGCTGCCTTTGTGTCTTTTGTTTGTGAAAGAATCTGTTTAAATGTGCATGGATCATCTGTTCATGCCAGTGATACTCAGATATTAATTTATTTTAATTGACAAAACTCTAGACTTTAACCTTTTACATAGATTTAAAAGATTTCTGTCCCTGTTCAAAACTTCCAGTATGTCCAAAAAATGAAGATGAATCCTTCAAATCATCACAGGCCTCTCATTAGATCTGACAGAAAACAAAACTAAAAAAACAACAACAAAAAAAACAAAGAAAAAAAAAACCTAAGGAACATTTCCTGAAGGGTAGTAAGCAACACTTCTAAACTTCTAAAAACAGCTTGCATCTTACTCAGCTTTCAGACTTAGAAAATATTATCATACCTCCACCTCGTTTATTTTTCTGGATTCTCCATCTTTATCAAAAAGCTTGTTTGGGCATGGTGCTAGGGAAGAGGAGGGGACTTTGTGTTAGTGCTGACTGAGATTGCATTTTCATGGAGTTGTGATTGACATCTTGTGGCGGTTTTGTTTGTTTTTTTTCTTGTTGGTCGGCAGTAGTTTGCACCAATTAGAGCTTCTAGAAAGGAGTGCCCTTTAATGCATGCCCGAGAAAGACATGCATTTCAACATCACCTTTGTAGACATACCTCAAGAATGAAATAATAAACATATCTTTCCATTTTTTCCCCCACTTTTTTCTGTTCTGGCACTTAAAAAAATGCTTTCACACACTTGCTCTTTTGTTTTTTCTGGTAAATAGGTTTATTGTAAAAGAGTCAGTGGTGGTATGGACTAATAATTCATATTTTAGGAGTAAAAAAGACTGAGCAATGTTTTAGCATGTTTCTATTTTCATGTTTCAAATACTGAAGAGGATTTGCCAGTAGATGATACCTAATATTGTTTGACTCTTCCATGTTCCTGCTCTCTGGTAGCACATCACGCTGGAGTATGAGTGTCTGCATCAAAGTGAGTCATTAAATCATACTGCGCTATAACCATGAAATTAAATCAGGAGATACACCCGAAACCTTTGACATGGTTCCAAAGCTGCTGCTGTGAATGAAACAACGGTGCCACACACTGAGGAGGGAGACTGCCATTTATTATCATTCAGTGACGCATCCTTCCCTGCATATACTAAGACAAGACAGATGACTCATTCTGATCCGCTTAAGACTTCATATAGGCTCCTACAAAAAAAAGTGATTATGCTTTAAATACCACAGATTATTAAGAGTCTAGTGTTACATATCGTTGAGTGAATTGGTTAGCTTAAATACTGGTGTTCTAGAATGAGCAGGGGTGAAACCCGGACAAACCAACTAAAATCTGGAACACTATAATCAAAGCCTAACCTTTGAGAGATCCAGGTGAGCTCTAGTGCACTACTTTTTGAGGCAGGTGATGACTCAAGCAGTGTGCTCACTGTTATGGCAAATATCTGTTTAGTTTTCACAGGTTTCGATTCAAACTGGATGTGCTGTAATTAAATCTGCCAGATGTCTGGCATTACGTGATGGCTCTTTAACTAATCAAAGGAAATCCAGAGGCTTTTCATACACTCATTTTCTCCATTTCAGGGCAGGGAAGCCCTACAGTCATATAAAAAAAACAAAAAAAAAAACAAACAAACCAAAAAACAGGCATGGCATTTCCGCATTAATTAAAGTTCTGCATGTTCAGTGTATTTCCCCAAAATTGGAAGTATTCCTTTAAATGTCCCATTTGTCTGTGGATTATATGTGACTGAACAGAAAGCAGTGGAAATGTTAATGATAGCAGCAAATGGAAACATGAGCAACTGCATTCTGGTCTGCTGAGGCTACTGCTGGTGGAGTTACTGTCTCCATCTCTGTTATAGAGGTCTCTCCTGTAGAACTGCTGAGTGAGGAATAAAAGGTGGCTGTAGAAAGCCTCACAGTATGATTCTGTGGGGCTCGTACCAAGTGCTGATGTGTACGGTCCAGGTGGTCTGAGTAGTGCGACAACTGCAGCAAAAAAACAGTGTGACCAAAGAAAACATAGACTGCATCGATTACACGTTAAATAGTGATAAGGTAGGATTTTCCCTTAAAAGCCCTGAAAAGCTATTTTGTAAACCAGCCTCAGAGTAAGAATGATGGAGTCTTACATGAAGATATTTTCTGCCAATGTTAAAAGTAGAAAATATAGACAGTACAGAAGATGGATGAAGCTCACAAAAAAAGTTTAAAGTGAAGCCTGCATTCTTTACTGGCATGCCCTGTGGCTGCAAAAAGACTTCTAGTTGTCCAGAAGTATATGGGGAAAATGACCCTCATCTCCCTCCCTCTGTAAAAACCTTACTGATGAATTTATGAGCTCAATCACCAGTTTCATGTCATATTGGATAAAGTCGACTTTGTGAATTATGGTGCTTCTGAGAGTCTTAGAGGCAGATTATGCTCACTGTCTAACTTGTCAGTCATAAGTTGTCAGCCAATGAGCACACAGTTTCAGTCAGATCCACCCCTCACTCGTCACAAAGCACAAAATATTCAAAAGAGCAGCATGGTGACGGTAAAAACATTCAACTTGAAGCTTTCCAACAGGGTGTCCCTGACCAGTGCCTGATGTCACCGTGGCTACCTGCATCTTTTATACTGTCTGTGATTTTGACCAATCAGAATTTGAATCCAAATGTAATGCTTAACGGTTCTATGGAAGCCCACTTGGTACATTTGATGAAAAAAGTGTAAGTTCATACTCCTGGATTTTTATCCCATGCTTATTGATTTTCATTTCTGATTTGGCAGATGGCAAGAAATGGCACTTTTAAGTCAGTCGGATTTGGTTAAAGACAGATTTAATACCGTTATGTTTATCAGCTTTTTTCATGTTTACTGTGCTTTTGTGCAGGGACCCCTTTCCTGTATCCGCAGTAGTGTACTTGCAATACTTATACTTGATATTTTGAGTACCCAAGTGCATTCACACCTTCAAGACTCAATGGTAGCCATCTTGGCGGCATAGAGGAAAGGGAGTGGCGAACAAATTCAGCCAGCAGGAGGATGGCCATGCCATTGCTGGTTAGCTAGCCAGCTAACAGCAACAGAGTTTCATTCAGTGTTTGTGTGTTAAATTGCCATTTTCTCTGTAAAAGAATGTAGTATTATGTGTGATCAGAGGCTCAACATCATTCCACAGAGATGCAAAATCTATGATATATATCAGGAATCCAAGAGCACAGTTAAAACCTGAAAGTATGGATTCACACTTTTTCCCCTCACCTGAACACAGTGGGGGACTGTACACTTCTGAATAATAACTAAGAATATCATTTTTCTAATCTTAACTTTGATAATTGCTTTATTTGCCATAAATCTTTGTTACAGAGAGGGACTGAAAATCTGTGATGACATTTTCAGGGACTTTAAGGGCTGTAAACTGCCTTAGCCACTATTTTAAACTGGGTTCACAATACATATTTTTTTTAAAAATGCAATGAACTCAAAAATAAATTTACATCAAACTTCAAACATTTTGCTAGTGCTTAAAGTGGACCCATTATGCTCATTCCCAGCTCTATGTTTTATTCTTGGACTCTAGTAGCTTTGCATAAATCATATTTCACTATAATCCTTATTTACGTTATGCAAGGCCTTAGTGCAGCATCGTAGTTCAACCAGTCTGAAACAAGCAGTTTTTGTGCCCTTTTGTGCTTTTATAAGGTCACTTTCACCAACTTTCTTCTGATTGGAGGCTGTCCCTTGCAGGAAAGAGAAGGCTTAAAAGCAGGTGGGTGGAGCTTCTGAGCTCACAGCCAAAGCTGTGTGCCTGAGATGACCACATTTGCAATATCCAGTCTCTGACATCATGAGCATCAACTCTTAATTTTATATATATATATATATATATATATATATATATATATATAAAAACACAATAGGTCCCCTTTAATATAATACAAGTCCATAGAATGTCATTATACCATTCATTTAAGCAGGCAAAATTATTTTTGTCAAAAACACATAATGTTGATAATTAGATAACATGCATACCATTACATACTACACATTTTCACTCCAAACAAATCTCACATTGATTAGCACAGCAACAGTCGGGGCTCTGATGACTTCAGGCCAGTCTTGGATGTTGGCGTCAGCACTGCACTGCTGTGCTGTCCTGGTGTGTGCTGGTTTCTATGGCTGTGGTTCATGCTACACTAACATTTATTCAGCAGTACTGTGATAAAATGTGTGTGTGTGTGTGTGGGGGGGGGGTGGCGGGGTGTATCCCAATATTGGAACACCTTTCTAACCTGCTGTATATACCTTCATACTTGGTCTTATTCAAGTTTAGCAGCAGTATTGCAAAATTAACTTTTAGAACTTATAGTTAGAAGGGAAAAGAAGAATTTACATATTTGTTATAAAGATACTTTGGAGGGTAAAAAGAGGTCAAAGCACTATGAGCTGAGTTTTCTATCAGCTGTGGATGAACTGGAGCTACAGACATTCGTTTACAAATAGCCACTAATTGTGAGTATTTCATTTTGCGGCTGGACAGATCAGTCATTTCCATAGCAGTAACACTGTCAGGAATCCACCACTCTGCTAGGTCGCTTGCTATAGGAAAAAATAGCACCAAATATCTCACATCTACACTTCTCTAACACAAGATGGATGCTGCATATTAAAATCAATATGACTGTATACATTCCACATTACTATAATACTACTAACATGAGCTATCTGTGATGAAATTCTCTCTGTGCAGGATGGATTGTAATGTAGAACACAGTAACGCATGGCAGGTGAAACACTAGCATAAGGAATATGTCAATATTTCATTGTATAGTGTTCAGTTCAAAGTAGGTCTGTGGACTTAATATTGGTATCAGCCTTTCTGAATGG
>JAMQGT020002145.1:0-12037 GCA_024447675.2 Pterophyllum scalare | reverse complement strand
GTTATGCTGTGACGCTTCTTGGAGCGGTTGGTCTTGCTAATAACCAGCCTAATGAAACAGTCACACTAGGGAAAACAGTGCTCGGAGACCACAGCAGGACCAAAATTATTGCAACCATATGCAATGATCTTGTTGCCTTTGAAATAGTTCCTTTGAAGATGGGGAGCGGACCCGCAACAATGGCTATCATCAGCTGTCGGCAATACAACAGCAATAAGATGGAGTCAGTCTGCTATCAGTCTGTAACGAATGTGGTCAACTTGGCAATCATATGCAATCCGTTTGTGATACTAAGGCGATTACCTGCATTTTCAAACCTTTGCGAAGGTTTGAAAATGCAGCCAGTCGAGTCGGACCAAGTTGGCCCAGGATTGTTTACGTGATTGCAGACAGGTTGTCTCCCGCCAGGCGATCGAAAGTGGTCACCCAGAGGTTGTGGGTGTAGCGTGCTCGACCTCTGGGTGGCACATTGTTTGCCCCAACTGCTTGCAGTCAGTGGACGAATGTGAAAAAAGTCAAGGTCACAGGGAGCCTGCTCTGGTGTTACTGAGCCATGAGGGGAAATGCTCACGGATGTCAAAATTTCTGTTGTGCCTGCGACATCATCTTTGGTCAGTGAAACTGCTGTTTGGCAGTTTCAGTGGCGATTAAATTAAAAGCATATGCATCGCAATACCTGCTGATTATGGAAGAGTTAGTTACTCTCACCAAGCACAGTGTTCTTTGCTTTGTTTTGTTTTGTTTTTCGCCTTTGTCAGAGATTAATATCAGCTACAGAAGTCGTCTAAAGCAGGCTGAGAACTCATTGCAGCATCTCAGAACATGGTTTCCATTCACACACATGTAGACTAGGCCCTGCATCTACAATGTTTTACTTTGAAAGAAGTCTTATATTTTAACACTTGGAAGTTTATTTGTGGTTTTGAAATTTGAACTCTGCTTTAGTGTAGATTTTGGCAAGTCTGCTGACTTCAAGGATGGAGAACACTGTTGGTCTTCATCTCACAGCTTTCGTAAGCCCTTCCTAATCCTGGGCTCCACTAACTAAATCTGTGTGCATCAGCGTGTCTCTGTTTCTTATTCCTCTTCTTGTGGCTGATATTTAGGCAGCGTTCGCTCTGCCCATTGTTCTGTTTTAAAACTATATGAGAAAATACAAATTAATCTTTTTAGTATTCTGTCTTTATGGATAGGTTTCTCTGTTAGTTACTAAATGGTCTCATCCACTAAGCTTGAATTAGTTGTTTCCTTCTCTCATGGTGCTCACAGTGACTGAATTGGTGTGAAGGTCATGTGAATAACATCCGTGAACTGCGTTCTTTCACATTCTTGTAGTTTCATTTTT
Organism: Pterophyllum scalare; assembly: GCA_024447675.2. Classification (NCBI taxonomy): domain Eukaryota; kingdom Metazoa; phylum Chordata; class Actinopteri; order Cichliformes; family Cichlidae; genus Pterophyllum; species Pterophyllum scalare. The sequence goes on along the minus strand of JAMQGT020002145.1, from coordinate 10,692 downwards.
GCTCATCGGGGAGGTTTTGTTCAATAGGCCATTCACCGCCCCTTCTGATTCTGTTAAACACACAAAGGCTGGAAACTGTGCGTTCGGCCCTCGAGATCAGCAGAAGTAAAATAGCTGTTCAACCCCGGCCCAACGCAACTAATAAGTTTCACTCTTTCTCTCAGGATGTCTCCTTCAGGCTGCGTCTCACGTCTTCCTCACGCGCCATATTGTCGGAGCTCACTTGGGGACTGTACGCATGTGGAAAACCTCCATGTGTCTCTTGTCAGACAACGTGGGACTCTTTAGGAGGGGGACTGACTGTATATGAAGTGTCACAGCTTAAACTGTCTACAATCTTTTTAATATCGGTAATGCTGCGGGGCTTCATGCACAAATCCCCCCCCCCCATGTGCTTCTTTTTCCTAATAAATTGTACTGAACCAGATGAAAACAACTTGCTAGACTGCACAGACCCAGGAATGCTCTAGAGGTCCATGCTGTAGTATTTAGATGCAAGATGCTTCATCATTCCAAGTAATTCAGCTGTGTTTACTAGGGGCTCAAGTACATATGGTCAGCCATGAAATGGAAATGCTTCTTTATATTAACTGCGTGATAATCCACCACTGCACTGGGTTATAATCTTCTTTTAAAAACATTATTCTCTCAGTACTTGTTTCCTTTTATGGCTTTTTACATGTGGCTGGTTTTTCCCCCTTTGGGTTGTATTTAAGGATTTTTAAAGTAATTCTCCTGTAAAAATTGGCCAAGTATCCATGTTTTTTGCAAGTCTATGCTTTCTTGGGTAGAGAAGTTAGACTGGCCCACTGAGCCTCAAAGGGCTACAGCCATGAGCAATACAAAAGGTAGAAACAAACTGTAATTATACTTAAACAACTTATGCAGAGACAAAAGAAAACAAATGGTAGCAGGTAGACAATTGCAACTATCTCTCATGTTGTATAGGAGGAAACAATATTTGAGGGTTTCCTACAAAGTTTACAGTCCCTGCAGTATGATTCCAATGAAATTCAGGAGGATGACTTGGAAAAAGTCCACTTAGAACAAACGGTGGAAGTCCTGTCGGCCAGTCTTGGTGCACATCGGCAAGCACTTCCTGTTTCTGTTCAGTCAGGTGACTCATTGTTCGGTCTGTTCAGATGTAACCTTTGCAGGTGGTATGATCTAAATGCAACTTGAACAACAGGAAACCTTCAGTGCCTTTCATAGTACATGGTGTATTTTTATTGTGGCACAATTTTTCCTTGTGTATCTGGAGAGCCAGAGCCAGCCAGGGACACAAGTTTCAAGCGATTTAGATGGGCGCATAGAATACATCAACCACCTAAATATGAAATATTTAGATGTGCTTCCTGATATTATTGCTGTGCCTCTTTAAATCTAAAATTTGGCAGAATTTATGATGGGTTGCTGTCCCAAGTTTTGGTATTCATGACCACTGTGATTGTAACTGGGGGGTATTTCATGGTTGCGTCTGTGTAGGATCTCAGACATACGGGTCATGGTAGTCTTAAGCGCCGGAGTTCAAGGTGACTGAACTTCTGTTTTTTAGGTTCTTGAAGATGTTTCATCGCTCATCCTCTCGTCATCCCCTTATCCTCTCATCCATAAAACGACTTCAAGAACTTCAAAAAGAAGTCCAGTCGCCTTCAACTCCAGCGCTTAAGGTGTCACAGGTGTGATTTGGGACTTTAAGCCACAATGCCTGGGTGGCTTTTGCGATAACATTATCTTTTATCCATGCTAAATGTCTCAGCAATGTAAAAATAGACTGGATGTATCCTAAAGACTTCATTCTCTTTATTCCAACTTCATTCTTTCTCCACCAGAGTTTTTACTCCTCATGAATCATCAAATTAATAACACTCCCATCGGCCTCAGTTCGGCTCCTATTAGTAGAAGTACTAATTTGCATATGTGGACCAGGTATTAGCTCCCCGTGATAACAAACAGCATTTTAGTTTGCAACAGTTAGCTGGCAAACATTACCTGTTTCAGTCCTGAGACAAATGCTCTTTAGCCCTGGTTAGTGTAATGCCTCTGACAGTGTGAATTCAATACTGAAATTGTGCTAATTGTAGGAGCGCAAACAGAACTTGTTTTCAAATCTAATGGGCGACGAAAAGGCAGATCATCCTTTCGAACCTTTTAAAGAGTTCTTTATTATATCTTCACAGTACACACACACTCACCCTGATAGTGTGTCCTGTTTTCTACCCCAGCCACGTTCTCCTGTGCTGCAGATCTGCCTGCCTGACAACTCTGATAACACCAGGCTGCAAAACCTAGAGCAGCACAAATCTTTCCACTACTCACGCACGCACACACACACACATACGGGATTACTGTATGTAGGATGTCTTCGTGCGTGCGTCTGTGTGTACCTGCGCGTGCGTGTTTCACGATGACACTGATTGGCAAAAGCATCTCTGTGCTTTAGCTTCCTGTCTGGGCCTATCAGATCTACACTCAAACCTGCCTGCGGTCGACGCGTATGACTTCTAGAGAAGGAAACCAAATGTCTGATAGTGAGCCTTCTCTCCTCTCGTGCCGTATGGTTATCTTTCATAAATATGATGCATTTCAGCGCGGGAGCAGATCAACTCCTGTGTGGAGATTGCAGGCCAGCTTCAGAGTATTTCTCTGTCCTAACCGTTATCATTTTTAAAGCGCTGATTTATTCGGTTGTTCAGAAGCCAGCAGAGGTTTTCCAGGGTTTGGCTACTGATTTAAGGCACGTCCTGTTCTAAACTCCCTTGATGTGAGACCACAGGATTGTGAGGGAGAGGTTGGAAAGGAATGCAAAAAAAAAAAAAAAGGGGGATTAAAAGAACTTGTAGACAATGAATATAAGCAGAAATTACAAGAATCATTTATTTATCAAAAACGACTTTTATTTTCAAGAACGACTGACCATGCTGGCATTAAAATGCTCTCTGACAAACCTCGCTGAGGATCAAAGCTATTGCTACGAGCCCAAGGCTATATTAAACATTTTAATACCATAGTTCAGAGAAAAACAGACACTGTGACCAAAGCCTATGATTCAGCTGTCCATCATGAATGAGAACTGGGATTTAAGTAGGGACAGTGTGTGTGTGTGTTAGAGGTCAGGCAGCTCACCATCTCTGCATGGTTTCACACGCACACGCACACACACACACACGCACACACACACGTATACCACAGCATGGAAAAGGTCAGTGGAAGCTAGTGCTTTGTTACGCTCTGTTAGTGTTTTGGAGGTTACATACACGCACTCTCACGCAAGGTAGTGCTTAATGAACTCAAAAAGTCTGAGTCACTGAGCACCCTTTAAAGGGACGCTTTTGAAGTTTTTAGAAGCAAGATGAAACATGAAGAGAAAGAGATTTTTTTTTTCAAAAAAGTGAGAGGTGGAGAACAGACAGGAAGATTGGAGTGAGGTGAAAGGTACGGCAAGGTCAATGAGGCTTATTTGAATCAGAGCGAGATGTGTTAGTTGTTGAGGAGAAAAAAAAAACCTGGGCTGGGAGTCCAGGAGAGGAGGCGAGCATTAGGATAGAACTGCAGAGCTTGTATTGCAGCTGAAAAGCAAGAGGAAGGTGAGGAGCAGAGAGAGGCTAAAAGATGGTGGTGGTGGTGGAGAAAATAAAGCAAGCAGAGGTGGCAAGAGGTATGCAGGTAAGGAATGAGGGAGAATAAGAGGAGAAAGGTTAGGATCATATTTTACTTCTCATTCAGCTTTATTGTTTCTGTTTTTTTCACTTCCTGTCATAGCTCGTAATCAGAAATGCTTCACTGGTATAATTCCCATTACCCACTTAGACACAGTTGACATATATTACCAGCAGACATAATAAGGTAGTCCTATCCCCTGCAACGTTTCCAGCTCCTCCGGGGGGGGGGACCCCAGGGCTGTCCCAGGCTAGATGGGGGTATGTTAACAAAATCTGGGTCTACCCTGGGGTTCTCTTACCAGTTGACCTATTTGGAAAATCTCCAGTGGGAAAGTGTCCAGGATGCATCCTGATTAGATGCCTGAACCACCTCAACAGGCTCCTTTTCTCTCAGCTCCATTCAAATGTCTGAGATCCTTAAAATATATGTACAGTTGTGGTCAAAAGTTTGCAGCCATTCATAATGGGCATGAATGTCATGGTGATTATGGGCTTTTAGTGATTTCTTTAAAATGCTCTTTTTCCAGGGTGGAATGATTGTACAACATACATCTTTAATTACTTAAAAAAAAAAGAAAAAAGAATTGGATGCACAAGTATTTTGGATGTTTTCTAATCCACACAGGGTCAAATTTATACATACAAGCTCAAAGGTTTACGTGTACCCCCACTAATGTTTGGTTTAATGTCTCTTAGCAATTTGCACCTTAATCGCACGCTTTTGGTAGCCATCACCAAGCTTCTGGCATAATTCTAGCCGGATATTTGACCACTCTTCTTGGCAGAAGTGGTAGAGTTCATTTAAATTGCTTGGTTTCCTGGGCACAGACCTGGAACAAGTTTTCAATAGGGTTGAGGTAGGGCTTTGGAAAGGCCATCCCAGAAACTTAATGGGTCATTTCTAAACAACTGCAGATTCCAGGATTATCAGTTCAAACAGCTGTACTTAAGCACAAATTATTTGTTCAGTTCAGGAACAACCTGAAGCCTGAACCTGGAGCCTGCCATAATCTGGAAACTGTTGGAACACCAACGTCATTGTCCACAGTGAAGTGAGTTTTACATTGCTATGCACCAGAAGTTTTGGAGGAGACAAGCCGTATGCATTCTGGTGAAAAGTTTTAAAGTGAATAGATTGAGTTATTTGGCCACAGTGACAAGATGTATGTTTGGAGGAGTAAAGGTGAGACTTTCAAACCTATGAATATTATACCAGCTGTCAAGCATGGTGGTGGTAGCATCATGCTCTGGGGTTGTTTTGCTGACAGTGATCTTGGTACATTGCACAAAGTGGATGGAGAAATGAAGAATGAGGACTGCCTACTAATTCTTCACCTCAAATCGTCAGCTGAGACAGTCAAAACAGACACAACTTTGTGTTTCTACAGGACAGAAATACATCAAAACTGGTTTGGAATGGATAAAGCAGGCAAACACTAAGCTGTGGAATGGTCTTCCCAAAGCCCCGAGCTCAACCCTACTGAAAATTTATGGACTATGCTTAAAAGCCCCAAATTACCATGACATTTATGCCCATGACGAGTGTAGCTAAACTTTTTACCACAACTGTAAGTTTAATGTGCTATTAACAAATCGGCTATCATTCTTTTAGTCACCAATGTTCATGACCAGTGATGAGGGTTAGAATATAGACCTACTGATATATTGATAACCAGAGCTAGAAGTTCTCCAACATGCTGTTTTACATATAACATACAGTAGATCATTATGCCTAAGATAAATATCCATGTTTATTTTTTGAAGCTATCCCATAGAAAGTAATATTGCTCTGCTTGAATGTATACACTCAGCAACTCTATATTTTGTATGAATACAGTAACCTTACTTGAAAAAGAAGCATTTAAAAAAAAAAAAAAAAAGCTTGTTCACTGGCACAATGTGATGCCACTACATCAGGGTTGTCATGATAGTAGGATTCAAACTTGATACTGATTCCCAGGAAAATACACAATGCTCTGTAGCACTTTTGATACCATGGGGGGAAAGAATGACAAAAAAGGAAGATGCATTTTCTTAAAATAAAGATTAGAACAATACACAACATAATGTGTCAATGACAACAATATTTTTAAGTTGTGCGCACATCCCTCAAGCTCCCAGGCCTCTGGTAGAGGACTTGAGCTTGGAGGACAAAAGGCAAGCAGGGATTATATATATATATATATATATATATCTGATCCAATGATAATTTTTAGTATCATTTAGTATCGGAGTATCAGTTGTTTCGACAACTCGATGTTACTTTAATCAACTGCAGCAAGGTAGTTTGATAATATTAGGATATTTTAATTTGTTGGTTTATTGTTACAAAATATATTGACGTGTGACTTTTGGTGTGTATTTTTTTTTTCAAGTAGAGTTTTGGTAAAGTTGCTGCTGAAGTATTTGTTCCACCTAGACAACAAAATCACTGAGTTTTGGTTCTATAGCTCGATCAAAGTGAAAAAATTCAAATGGCAATTGCTAATTCATATGGAGCTGTCCTCAGCTCATGTAAATGATTTGTATGATTTGTATTTCTTTGGATTATACCAAAAGTCCTAATCAAGGCAAATTGACTAAACTACAGACAGGGAGCACATAAAATAGTCAATCAATGCCAAGACAAAGACTGAGAGGAAGGGCAGGACTATTTATACATAAGAGGGTAATGAGACACAGCTGTAGGCAACTGACAGGAGGAGAGAAGTGAAACTAGACACAGGAGATAAATAACAAAAATAAGACGGGGAGTGAGAAACAACTAAACTGGGAACAGACACATGAATAAACTTGAAATAGGATGAGGATTAGACAGAGGAAACACTGAGGGGACATATAAATTATATTTACCAACAGAAACTGGAGCAGAGATCTGAAGGCTCAAAATGTAAAGAAGAATCCAAAATCCACAACTCAAAAACCCGGGCCGAAATCCCAGGACCATGATACACATAAGCAGCGCTGGGGTTGTTACTGGGAAAAAAAAAATAATTACACAGTACTTGTTAAGTTTTTTAAAAAAAAGTAATGCATTAGTTATTTCTAAAGATAGTACTTTGTTACACTAATTACATTACATAAATTGTTACATCATTATCGGGTAATGGCAGTAGTCTCTATTGGCTGTAGTGTCACACACCGACACAAATTAATATCCCAAATAAGACACAGACATTATCTTTATCTTGGTGTTTAAGTATGAATCAAAGCCCACATCAAAGTTTAAAACCAACCCAAATGCTGCACAGCAATCACCACAGTGATTTTTAGCGTAGAAATCAAGGCTACAATGCTACAAGCCTCCCTGCTCATCACTGCCTTTGTTACCTGTTGAAAATCAGACTCTGGCTGCTTGGCTGTGTTTTATATACACTCAAATTTGTATTCTTTGCTACACAATCCAAATCATTGATTTCATTTTAAGGCCACAGGTGTATAAACCAAGCACCTAGGCATGCAGACTGCTGCTACAAACATTTGTGAAGGAATGGGTCACTCTCAGGAGCTCGGTGAATTCCAGCGTGGTACCGTGATAGGATGCCACCTGTGCAACAAGTCCAGCTGTGAAATTTCCTTACTACTAAATATTCCACAGTCAGCTATTAGTGGTATTAGAACCAAGTGGAAGTGATTGGGAATGAAAGCAACTCAGCCATGTAAAATGACAGCTGAGCTGCATAGTGTGCAGATGTTGTCAAGTTTCTGCAGAGTCACTCGCTACAGAAAAACTCCAAACTTCATGTGGCCTTCAGGTTAGCTCCAGAACAGTGTGTAGAGTGTTTAATGGAATGGGCTTCCATGTCCAAGCAGCTGCCTCCAAGCCTTACATCACCAAGCACAATGCAGAGCATTCGATGCAGTGGTGTAAAGAACGCCACCATTGGACTGTAGAGCCCGATGAACGTTTCTGGGTTTGGTGGTTACCAGGAGAACAGTACTTGTCTGGCTGCATTTTGCCAAGAGTAAAGTTTGGTGGAGGGGGGGGGGATTATGGTGTGGGGTTGTTTTTCAGGAGTTGGGCTCGGCCCCTTAGTTCCCATGAAAGGAACTCCTAATGCTTCAGCATACCAAGACATTTTGGACAATTTCACGCTCCCAACTTTGTGGGAACAGTTTGGGGATGGCCCCTTCCTGCTCCAACATGACTGCACACCAGTGCACAAAGTAAGGTCCATAAAGACATGGATGAGGGAGTTTGGTGTGGAAGAACTTGACTGGCCTGCACAGAGTCCTGACCTCAACCTGATAGAACACCTTTGCGATGAATAAGAGTGGAGACTGTGAGCCAGGCCTTCTCATTCTACATCAGTGTCTGACCTCACGAATGCACTTCTGGAAGAATGGTTAAAAATTCCCATAAACACTCCTAAACCTTGTGGAAAGCCTTCCCAGAACAGTTGAAGCTGTTATAGCTGCAAAGGGTGGGCCAACATATTAAACCCTACGGTTTGAGAATGGACTGTCTCAAGTTCATACGCGTGTGAAGGCAGACGAGCGGATATTTTTGGCAGTATAGTGTAGCTTTGTGTTAGTATATTGTCTGTGCAGATGTTTGCTAAGAGATGTTGCCGTAGCAGCCACTAACTTGTTTCTGTCCTGGATGCAGTTTGCACTTTTCCTTCACGTTCTTGTCGTTTGGTACAATAAAAATCAAAGTACGTCCATATCACCACCCCTTCTCCTTGCTCACAAACTGAAATCATTTTGCACGTTGTAACTGATGATGTTGTAACTGATGATGTTGTAACTGATTCCAGATAAGGTTATACATGTGCATCTTTCAGTAAGTTACTGCCCTGTATAGCCACATTGTTGTAGTATTGTTGCAGTTTGGAGAATGATTAGATGAGATTGATGATGACGGTCTGATCATTTTTAAGCAAACTTCCAGACACTATTCAGTGGATACTCTTAAGTGGCCTTTATTTTGTCATTTCTGTACTGCATTTTTATGTTATTTATGGACACGTTTATCTGCAGTAGGTTAATATTGGCCCAACTCAAGACTGAAGTGCTTAATTCCATTCAGTCACATGTTTGGTTTGAGTTTGATTAATCTTTACTTTAATGGTTGTTGATGGAAAAAATGAAAATGAAACTGCAGCTCAGTTCCACATTGTGGGAAAGGTGCTGCAGAATAACTGGTTTGGTTTGATTGTGGGAAAATTAGGTACCTGTCGTCAGCCCCGGCACCTTCACATAACTGCACCAAATGAGAAAGGTGTGCAAAGATCATCCTTTTATACAACCACAAACTGCCTTGCACATTCCTTTTCAGAACCCCTCAGGTAGCCATGAACCAGATGTTCAATGCCAGATCTCAGGCAAATGTTCATGAATGTTTAATTCAATTCTCAGGTTAATTGAATCTATCAGGAAAGGCTGAGAATTTCTCCTTCAGTCATGTTTTTGTAGGTTTAGCTCAAGGATCTTTGATCTGCTGTAAAAATCTAGGGAGAGTTGCTGTCCTTGCAGATCAATAGCAATTAAATAGAAGGGAAAAAAACTACTCAAGGTGACTTTTAGTTCACTTATACACAGATCACGCCCTCTTACTCCACCACACTCTTGAATAAACTAGACTCAGTCAAACGTACACTCATCCTCAGGAGGCAAAGTCATTTTTTTCATCTGGCCCACCCAGGGATAAAACCATCTCTGATCTAAAGTCATGCTGCATGTGTGTTTGTGTGTGTGTGTTCAGGGGGTTGAGTCAATTGTGTGTCAGGTAGCAGGATTCCATATCGGACACCTGTCGGAAGCAGTGACGCATGTACAAACACACAAACATATGCACACACTGATGACAGGGTCATTGGCAGGTTAAAACCACAGAGAAGTGTGAAAGAGCTCCCCAGTTGCTCCATTACACCCCCTCCGAACTCCTTGTCCTACCTTCTGCTCATCTGCTCCCATTTCCTCCACATCCACTCTCACGGATTTTTTTTTTCTTTTCCTGTCACCCCTCGTCCCTCCCTCTTTTTACCAGGTTGCTGTCTCCAGCTTGCTGCAGTCTGTGTTAGGCTGATAAAGCCCAGTTAGGTCATAGCAAGAGTCAGCGGGGCAGAAACAAAACGCCGCTGCTAGGTTTTAAATCTGAGAGCTGTCACCCGAGCACCGCTGGGCAACTGCTGCTCTGGGATACATAGCGTCTGGTTGGCTGGGTGTTGGACAGGATGGCTGTCTGAGTGACTGGCAGGCATGCTGAATGGGAGCTTGGCTGGCTGGCTGGTTGGTTGGGTGAATAGCTTACCTGCAGCATTCTCACAGAAAAAGGCTCAGCCCTTAGTGAAAACAAACAGGACTTCAAAAGCCATGCATTAAGGTGATGACAAATAAATTAAGGATAAAGCCGAACATTTTGGAGCTGTATTATACAATGGTACATGCTGTCTGTGCTCTTTTTCTGGAGGAAACCGTGTTTGTATTGTTGCATGTCCTGTTCAGTTTCCATGGACACAAAAAATTTCTGTGTCTTTGACAGTGAAGATCCAAAAGAAGGTCAATAGAAGATCAGTATTTTTAGAGTTGCATTTAATCATTATTAACAGTGTTTTTTTTGTTTGTTTTTGATTATGTAATCTAGAAAATGACATGAATAGTGAAAATGCTTTGAACCTGTACCCTAAAATAAGGATGAAAACATTAAAGATCGAGACACATAACGATCTCGAACATGCGCAAATGTTCTGTACACATTTTATAAAGCGAAAGATGAACTGGGTTCATGCGCCAGAGTTTTTGGGGGGGGGGGTTCTGTACACTTTAACAGTTAAATCAAGGCCGGACAGCCGAATGCTGATTAACAGCCGACTGTGACAATGAAAAGTAGTCTGTGTGCAGCGTCTATAACAGTGTAAATTTATTCTTCCCTCAAAATAACTCAATATACAGCCATTAATGTCCAAACCAGCAGCAACAAAAGTGAGTACACCCCTTAGAGAGTACACCCGTAAATGACCAAATTGAGCACTGCTTGTCATTTCCCCTCCAAAATGTCATGTGACTCGTTAGTGTTACTAGGTCG